>JZKD02S2057525.1:392251-403077 GCA_000966675.3 Picea glauca
TCCTGTGGTGAAGTGTTTCGACACTCCAACTTACGGTATCTGAAACCTGCACCAAAAGGGGTTTTTCGCATTTCGACATTCCGACATTTCTACATTCCTGTGGTGAAGTGTTTCGACACTTTCAACTCCTGGTATCCGAAACTTGCACCAAAAGGTGTTTTTCGCATTTCGACATTCTGACATTTTGGATTTCCTGTGGTGAAGTGTTTCGACACTTCCAACTCGCGATCCCCGAAATGGAGCTTGGTTGCACTAGCTCCTTCCTCCATCTTATGCAGATGTGACCATTGGTTGTGACCATAGCCTTATTCAAAAACGTATTTCGCACTTTCGCATTTTGGGGATTCTGTGATGAGTCGTCTCGACTCTCCATGTCACGAGCTCCGAAATAGAGCTTGACTTCTATAGCTCTGCTCTCCAGCTCTTGACAATGTGACCACGAGATATGACCACTCTCCAATAAAACAAGCACTTCTCTCTCTAGATCAACGATCCACAATCTGTGGTGATTGGATGGCTATCCTCGTCCCTGGGACTTCAGCCTTCGAGACTTTGGGGGAGTGATGAAGCTAAAACTCCCAAAGCAAAACTCCCGAAGTGAGGTCACTCTTGCATCACTCGATGATGTGTCATGACCCAAGTGGCTGCCACGTGTCACTCTGAATTGTGATTTAGAAACTTTATGGGCCTTCGTCGTGCCTGATCAATGGTCTAGATCAAACCTTGATCCAACGGCTAGGATTCAATGGCCAGGATCATTTCACAAATTCAAGAGCCTTCATTGTGCCTAATTCAGGATTTTGGCGTTTCTCATTTCGCAACTTTGGGACTCATGTGATGAAGAGTCTCGACTCTTGACTCCTCCAAATCTCGGTATCCAAAGCCTTTGTTGATGTGCCTGTTTTGAGATTTTGGCATTTCGCATTTCGTAACTTCGGGACTCCTGTGATGAAGAGTCTCGACTCTTGACTCCTCCAACTCCCGGTATCTGAAACCTTTGTTGATGTGCCTATTTCAGGATTTTGCAAGCCCTCTTCTCCTAGCACTTTAAAGAACGTCCAAGTTCTCTGGATCCAATGATGGTCGCACCCTACGCTCGGATCTAACGCCTGAGATCTTTCCTCCATCTTTGCGCCCCTCCTGTCTGGATTCAGATCTGATGGTCATCGGGAATTCTGAATGGGATCCAATGATCACTGTTTCTCTTCATTGTTACGCTTTTGATCTTTCCATGCCATCATCATTGTTGATCTTCCTTTCCTTTTCCATGCCATTATCCCTACGCTATTGGTCGTGATCTTTTCCATCAATGAAAAACACGCATACTCTGCACTATCTCTTCTGATCTTATCAAGCTTTCTCTGTTGCGTCTTCCCAAAATACTTATGGTTCCCTCCTGACACATTCTTTTGGTACTTAAGCCATCGTCATTGCTGTACTTGCCATCAATGAAAAGAATACACTGCCTGTGAAACATGCCAACAATCTCCCCCTTTGGCATTGATGGCAACAAAGGCACCCAGACTCTTTTCTCCCCCTTTGACATCAATGTCAAATAAAACATGCTCCCCCTGAGTTGTTGCAGTATTTTTATGAGGTATCAGATATTAAACCAACACAAAATCCCCATGACAAGATGGAATCTCTTATTTGAGGCCTGCAGAATATTTGTATCTAAACCAGAGTCTTCTCATTCTGATTCTTGGGCCTGTTCATCTTTAGATTTCGTTGTATCCTCTATAGAATACTCAATATCGCTCACCTCTCTTACTGGGACTCCTTCATCAACCTTTTCTTGTCATAAATGGATGACTCCCCCTGTCACTGTTCTCTCTGCTTCTGACTATTTTCCCCCTTTGTTCCTAAAAGGTTAGCTTTCCTTGACAAGGTCTTTCCTCTTATTATCTCTACATGATGTCATGTATATCATTTTGTAAAACAAAATGTCGTCGTTGAAGATGTTGTTGTCCTACTGAAACACTGTGTAATTGTAGCTTGTACTTTTTAAATAACCCTTGGATCTCCCCATTGATTCTCATCGATCTCTATTACTGCAATTTTATTTTTCTTCCATGATGCATATAATCCAAGGCTTTTATGACCATATTCGATCAAAATAAAAAATCGCTACAACCACTCTCATACCTACTTTTCTTTTTCACAGACGAAGGACCTGTATCATGTTTCTTAGGAGTACTGATTTCTTCCTTGTTGTATCCAATACTAGATTTGTCATTTGGTGATCTCTGAATATCCAAGAGCTTATCCAGGGTCATGGAGCTGTTTAAGAACTTGCTTTGGGTTTTTGACTTCTCAACCTTCAAAACTTCATCTTCCATCTTATGACATGATTCTTCTTCTGCTTCTTCCATGGGATAGATGCTAACTGAACATTCTTTTATTGTATATGTGTCTTCTTCTTTACTTGCAGGGGAGGATTCAATATCAACATCATTAATTGAACTTATGCCTTTATTCACCACTTGTCCTGAGTTTACATTTACCTTACACTCTTTGGATGTGAACACCTCTTCACTGCCTCTGTCACACTTTTGACTTGTACTGAGCAAATTATGTTTTAGACCATCCACAATGTAACACACCCACTATGAGAACTAATATTTTTAGACTTTTTCTTTCTCCTTCTTTATTGAGGGACAGATTTCTTGAATTCCTATCAGGTTCTAGCATAGGCTAGGTCTTCCAATTGGGACCTTCACCAAACCAATTCACTAGTTCTTTCGTTGAAAATCCGTCGTGTACAATTCACGCACCAAGTGTAGCATTCACTTCCATGTGTCCATCGGTTGTGACCCTGGGATAAGCCAAGAGGCTCTTTTTTCATTTCCAGACTTCGGAAACTGGGAGTTCAAAATGCAAGGGAGTAGAGTTCTTCGACTCTTCAAACCCCGAAACCCGAAAACCTATTCACACCAAGCCACTCCGGGATTTCACCTACCGGGATTTCATGATGTATGAATACGAGGGTTCATACCCTTCGGTTTCCCGGGTGCCACAACACCGAAACCCATATATCTACTAAGCTCATTTCGGGGTTTTGCAAGTCGGGATTTTGTGATACGTGAAGACAGGAGGTCTCGCGCTTGAGTCTCCAGGAGCCGAAACTATGAAATGTCGATATATATATATATATATATATATATATATAACGCTAAGTTCATTTCGGGGTTTCGCAAGTCGGGATTTCGCGATATGTGAAGAAAAGAGGTCTCACACTTGAGTTTCTAGGAGCCGAAACTCTGAAACGTCGATATATATATATATATATATATATAACGCTAAGTTCATTTTAGGGTTTCGCAAGTCAGGAGTTCGCGATATGAAAAGACAAGAGGTTTTCCCTTGGGTATCTTGGGTGCCAAAATGCAGAAACACCAAACTCTGGCCACGCTATACCATTTCGGGGTTTCTCATATTGGCATTTTGCAACTGGCGAATACAAGGAACTAACCCTTGGGATTCCTGGGTACCGAAACGCCAAAACATCAAAATCTATTCACGCTCTATCGTTTTGGGGTTTCTCACATCGAGATTTCATGTCTGGAAAATACAAGGAAACTAACCCTTGGGATTCCTAGGTGCCGAAACGCCAAAACATCAAAATTTGTTCACGCTCTATCATTTCGGGGTTTCTCACATCGGGATTTCGCATCTGGCGAATATAAGGAAAATGACCCTTAGGATTCCCAGGTGTTGAAACGCCGAAACATCAAAATCTATTCACGCTCTATCATTTCGAGGTTTCTCACATCGGGATTTCTCATCTGGCGAATACAAGGAAACTGACCCTTAGGATTCCCAGGTGATGAAACACTGAAACATCAAAATATATTCACGCTCTATCATTTCAAGGTTTCCAACATCAGGATTTCGCATTTGGTGAATAAAAGGAAACTGAACCTAAGGATTCCCGTGTGCCGAAACGCTGAAACATCAAAATCTATTCACTCTCTATCATTTCGGGATTTCACAACTAGTGAATATAAGGAAACTGACCCTTAGGATTCTCGGGTGTCGAAACGCCAAATTGCCGAGAGGTATCCCTGCTAAGCTGCTTTCAGTGACAGGGATGAAACAAATTCATGGGATTACTAAAATGGTATTCCTTTCAAGGAACTCACTCCTCTCTGTATGGTGAGGGAACTTTCCCGGAAGGAGGTGGCTTCGGGGAAATCCAACCAAGACATCGCGTGAGTTAAGTACATGGGACAAATCTCCCGAGGACAGAATCAAAATCTGAACTTGTTCAATATATACATATCTATATATAAACCAAATATGGTCATAAAAGTATAAGCATGCATCCACCATGTCCGATCAAAACACCAGGAAAACATTTCTATATAGAAACCATTTATGAGTGTACAACCATGAGCATGCATTCCATGAGTATTCAATTTAAGATACAGGACATAAATACTTATTAGAGAACACCAGGTGTAACGCAACTGCTGAGAGGGGTACTCGTTTCCACCCAACCGTAGGCTCATCGACTCCCAACGGATTTACCACTAGCCACCCCCGAGCTAGACCACGAGGCTTTGAGACTCAGTCTCCTACTTCCCGCTCGTTGAAAGTCAAGGACGAAGGTTACTCTCCTTCTCCTCTGCTCAAGACTCACTGTATTTTCTGGAGTTCCTCTGGTTCTCCTTCTGTGATTCCTGTTGTGCGCTCTCCTCTCCCCACACTTCCTTTCTTGCTTTGTCCTACAAGGTCGCGTGTGGCGCGAATTTCCCCACAGTGGTCAGGTCTAAGGGATTCTATGGATGGGCAGTTCACCCCCATCCCCTCATTAACTCATGAGGAGCCTCACCACCTACCATCCTGGAGAGTAATTCATTCCAGGGCCAGAGAGCATCTTTGGTCTTTGAGCCAGTAAAGACCAATACGGTATTGGTTCGGTGGAAGTTAACGCCACCATTCTAGGTGCCTTCCACCACCCTTCATCAACCATCGTGGTCTCTTTTTCAGTACATCCCCCTCCCAGCAGTCATGCAACATATATTCACACATCATTTACATTCATCGACCCTTTATACAGGGTCCGTCAAATCACACATTCACATATTGGAGTTTGCCATAGTTCTTGCTCAATATAGTTATTTTTACAGACTGGGGGAAACATGGTGTTACAATTCCCTCCCCCTTAAAGGAACATCATCCTCGATGTTCTATCTATCAATAGAACGTGTAAGTACAGAAGTAAACAAAATCGGATATGCCTGTTTCATGGCATATTCCATTTCCCATGTAGCCTCATCTGGGCCAAAATGTTTCCACTGCACCTTGACCTGTGCAATGGTTCGGTTCCTGAGCGGGGTTTCCTTTCTGTCCAGTATTCATTGAGGTTCTGGTAGGAATTCTCCCTCCGGTTCCACCTGGATCATAGACCAGTCAATTATATGATTAGAATCGTGTACATATTTCTTCAATAATGAAACATGGAAAACATTATGTGCTTTTACTGTGGGAGGAAGTGCTAGCCTATAGGCTACAGGTCCCACTTTATCTAGAACTTCAAAGGGTCCACAATATCAAGGTGCCAACTTGGCACATGCTCCCATCTTTAGGGAACTCTTCCTGGGCCTAACTCTAAGGTATACGTGGTCTCCTTCCTTGAACTCTCTTGGATTTCTCTTTTGGTCGGTGTAAATTTTTTGTCGGTTCTGAGCAACCTTTAGATTTTGTTTTATGTAAATCACTTGTTGTTCCATTTCTTTCAACATGTCGGGTCCAATAGTAACTCTATTTACGGGATTACTCCAACTAACTGGAGTATTGCATGGCCTACCGTAGAGGACTTCGAAAGGGCTCGTCTTCAGGGATTCTTGGTAGCCATTGTTGTAGGCGAATTCCACCAGTGGCAGGAAATCTTCCCACTTTTTGGTTTGATGCATTACGTGCATCCTGAGAATGTCTTCTAATATTTGGTTCACCCTTTCCGTCTATCCATCAGTTTGAGGGTGATCGGTTGTGCTAAATAGTAACTTGGTCTCCAAACCATCCATCAGTGATTTCCAAAAGTTGGAAGTAAATTTCGTGTCTCTGTTAGACACGATCTCTTTCGGCATACCATGCAGTTTGAATATCTCCTTCATGAATACGTTGGCGATTTCTATTTCCTTACAAGTCGACTTGATGGGGATAAAATGAGCAGACTTTCTCAATTTATCCACCACTAAAATGATGGTGTCATTTTGTTTGGTCGAGGTTGGTAATCCAGTGATGAAATCCATGGAGATGGTTTCCCATTTCCATTCCGGGATTGGTAGAGGTTGTAATAATCCTGCTGGGTGTCGGTGTTTTGCTTTAACCTGTTTTCATTCTATGCATTTGGCTAAGTACTCAACTATGTCTTTCTTCAATCTAGGCCAATAGAATTGTTTCTTGGTGGCCGTGATCATCTTTTGGTATCCTGGATGACTAGTATAGGGTATTTTGTGCAGTTCATCCATTATGAACATCTTCAAGTCATCACAATCTGGGATATACAATCTATTTATGTAAGTGAGCAGAACTCCTTTCATCATCTGGTAGCCTCCATAATTTATCCCTATGGGTTCTTGTTGTAGGTACGAGGTCACGGTCTGGAAGAATGTGTCTGTCTCTCGTGCATTTCTGACTCTTTCTTTGACATCCGTCTCGTAGGTGCTTACCGCTACCAGGTGAATTGTTTTCATGCTTCTGCTAAGGGCATCGACCACCCTATTTTCCTTTCCCTGAATATGTTTGATTTCAAAATCAAACTCGCTGAGGAGGGCCATCCACCTAGCTTGTCTGGCATTGAGATTTGGTTTCTCAAACAGATATCACAATCCACAGTGGTCTGTCATAAGTGAAAATTCTTCCCAGAAGGTAATGCCTCCACATTTTCAAGGTGTGCACTATGGTGGCTAGCTCTAGATCATGGGTCACATAGTTGACTTCGTGCTGATTCAATTTTTGGGATTCATAGCATACCACACTTCCTCCTTGCATAAGGACTCTTATGAGCCCTTCCTTACATGCATCTGTGCACATGAGGAAGTCAGCTTCAGAATCGACAATCTTCAGCACAAGTGCATGGTTCAGTAGATGTTTCAGAGTTTGAAATCTTTCTTCACATTTTTGTGTCCACGTGAATTTTGTCCCCTTCTTCTGGAGGGTAGTGATTCGACATCCAATCTTGGAGAATCCTTTTATAAATATCCTATAGTATCCTGCCAATCCCATAAAGGATCTGATATCCAAAACGTCCTTCAGGGTAGGCCATTCCATGATAGACCTGATCTTATCAGGGTCTACTGCTACCCCTTCTTCAGATAGGACATGGCCCAAATAATGTATTTTCTTCTAGAAAAAGTCACACTTGCTAAATTTGGCATAGAGTTGATGTTCTCTTAGTACTTGAAGCACAAGCCTAAGGTATTCCTCATGTTCCTCTCTATTCTTGGAGTAAATTAATATGTCGTCAATAAAAACCAACGCAAATTTGTTTAGAAATTTTTTTAGCACATTGTTCATCAAGCACATAAAAGTGGCAGGGGCATTGGTCAATCCGAATGGTACTACCACAAACTCATAGTGACCATATCTCATCCTGAAGGCAATTTTGTGGATGTCTTCACCCTTGATTCAGACTTGATGGTATCCAGATCTCAAGTCAATCTTCGAGAAGATAGAGGCACCTCCCAATTGATCGAACAAGTCATCGATCCTGGGTAAGGGGTACTTGTTCTTTATGGTTACCTTATTGAGTTGTCTATAATCTATACACAGTCAGAGGTTACTGTCTTTATTTTTCACAAATAGGACTGGTGCTCCCCATGGAGACACGTTGGGTTGTATATAGCCTCTGTCCATCATTTATTTCAGTTGTAATTTGAGTTCAACTAGCTTAGGTGTGCTCATCCTGTACGGTGTCCTAGACACTGGCACCGCTCCTGGTGCAAGTTCTATTGAGAAGTCGATGTCCCTTCTCATAGGTAGACCTAGTACCTCTTCCAGAAATACATCTTTGTATTATCTCAGTGTGGGGTGTTCTTCGAGGCTTGGTTTGTCACCTTCAATTGTTTTCAACACATGTATTGCATATAGTGGACATCCTTTTCTACAATACTTTGTCATTTGAAGAGCTGATATTTGTCTCACTGAGACAGGTTTTTGGATCCCTTGAAGGGTTATTCTCCTTCCTTCTTCACTTACACATTCCAAGGTTTTATGGTAACAATCCAGTTTGGATTTATGGGAGGCTAGCCAGTCCATACCAATCAACAGATCATACGATCCTAGGGGTAATATGTTAAGGGTTTCTTGGGTGGGGAATTCACCCATAATGAATTGGCATGTTGGTATGACCTCTGCTACCCTTATTTTGGTGCCAGTGGCTAACTGTACCAACCATGGCTTGGCATTTTTATGTGGTTGTAGTTTACATTTATCAACAGCCTTAGGGGCTATATAACTCAAATTTGAACCAGGGTCAATCAAAATAGACACTAGATGGTTGGTGATCATACCTTAGATTTCCACCACTGAAGCTTGGTAGTCAGCTTGGTTATTATCCAAGGCTGCATAAATTTGCGGCACACTCCTGGCCACATCATTGACGATGGTAGCTTCTTGAATGTTGTAAATTCTTCGGTGGTTCTATTGTCGGTGCAAGTAGTCCCTCAGTAGATGTTCTTCTCCACAACCCCAACATTTCAAAGGTTCTCTCTTTGGGTTATCAGTCTTTATTGGGGCAAATCCAGAAAGTTTATTTCCGCACAAGGAGGGAAAGTTCTGCTGGTGTACACTTCGGGCTGGGAAGCTCATCCTTGAGTTCTTTTTATAGTCCTTAAATCTTGGGGATTTAAACCCCTTTTTCTAGAATCCTGAACTATTCTTCTGCTTCCAGCCTTCGCGAGGTCCTATTCGATGCCCAAGCTGTTCATAACAATATCTTGCCTTTCGGATAGTATCTTCTAGGGTCTTTGGTTCGTCAAATTCAATCCCGTTCTGATAGTCCTTAGGTAGTCCACTGATGAATCGTTGCACCTTTTCCTTTTCTTCTTTTATGTAGGGTACATACCTCAACAACTCGAGGAATTTGCTGACATATTCCTCTATGGTGAGTTGCCCCATCTTGAGTTTATAGAATTCTTTAGTATTTTCGTCAAAGTATTTTTCCGACAGATATTTCTTCCTGAAGTATTTCTCAAACCGTTCCCAAGATAGGTCTTCTTCGTGAATCCCTTTTACATTCTTAAGGTCTTCCCACCAAATGGAAGCCTTTCCATTCAAGTTGAAGGTGGCTACTCGGGCCTTCAAGTTTTCTGAGAAGTCATGGACTCTGAAATACTTCTTTAGTCTAAGCATCCAAACCTCTGCTTCATCTCCCTTCTTTATTTCATCGTCGAAGGTGGGTGGTTTGGCCTTCTTGAACTCTTCGAGATTATGAATCTTGGAAAGTTTTCTCTTCTTTTGTTTTCTTCGGGAATGAGAACCAGTTTTGCTGCTAGAAGATCCCTCCAAGTCGCTAGCTTCCTTTCCAGAAGAATCGTCCGACACTTGTCCCTTATCTCTGGGGTGGATCTTTCTCAAGGTGCTCCTCTTAGTGTGGCCACTGGCATGACCACGTTTCTGTATCTTAGGTTCATGTTGCAATTGTCTTTGTATGTCGGACAAGCTCTTCAGTAAAACTGCGTTAATTTCCATTTGCTTCTCTTGCTCTTTTATCATCCTCTCGTTGTCAACCTTGCAGCTCTGTAATTCGACCATGAGGCTCCTCACAGTCTCAGCTAGATCTGGAGGGGTCCCTACCACCCTCCCTTCGTCATAATCTTCGTCTCTATTGTGGGAGCCCTCCCCCACTTCATGGTGCGTCACCATTCTATACGTCTATAATTTCCCACGGTTGAGCGTTCGCTTGTGTGGAAAGAAAAAAATGGTTATTGTTAGTCAATATTTATATACATTCATAACCCACACAATATTCATATTTTTCACATGCATACACACAATAAGGGTTTTTCATTCTTAACTTTGACTTTTAATTGAGGGGGTTGAGATAAAGAGTTACTCCTTTTAACAGTACTCCGAATGGAGTCTCTGCGCAACCCGTTCATGAGCCCAAGTAGGCCAAGTGTTGTAACCATGATTTGATACCAATTTGTAACACACCCACTATGGGAACTAAGATTTTTAGCCTTTTTCTTTCTCCTTCTTTATCGAGGGACAGAGTTCCCGAATTCCTACGAGGTTCTAGCGTAGGCTAGGTCTTCCAATCGGGACCTTCACCAAACCAATTCACTAGTTCTTTCGTTGAAAATCCATCGTGTACAATTCACGCACCAAGTGTAGGATTCACTTCCATGTGTCCATCGGTTGTGAACCCTGGCTAAGCCAAGAGGCACTTTTCTCATTTTGGGACTTCGGAAACTAGGAGTTCGAAATGCAAGGGAGTCGAGTTCTTTGACTCTTCAAACCCTGAAACCCGAAATCCTATTCACACCAAGCCGCTCCAGGATTTCACCTACCGGGACTTCGGGTACCGGGATTTTGTGATGTATGAAAATGAGGGTTCATACCCTTCGGTTTTCCGGGTGCCACAACACTGAAACCCATATATATACTAAGCTCATTTCGTGGTTTCGCAAGTTGGGATTTCATGATACGCGAAGACAGGAGGTCTCATGCTTGAGTCTCTAGGAGCTGAAACTCTGAAATGCCAACATATATATATATATATATATATATATATATATATATATATATATATATATATATATATATATATATATATATATATATATATATATATATATATATATATATATATATAT
>JZKD02S2057525.1:444596-457326 GCA_000966675.3 Picea glauca
GAGACCCATATCTAGTGCTCAAAAGTGTTAATGGTACTTATATACCTAGTTAGATTCAAATGATGTGCTTGAGAGGTCAATTGCAGTGGTTCAAGGTGTCATTCTTAGCCCCATAATCCTAGAAGCTTACTTTAGGTCCTAACTCTTAGGTTTGATCCCCTAACCATATCTCGGGTCCATAGACTTGTACTTAATGTTAAAAACTCATAATGATGACTATCCCCATCTGGAGACCAAGGATACCTTGGAAATGTCCTTTCTAGTAGTTCAAAGTGTCATTATTGGCCTAGATGCCTAAAAGCTTCCTTTAGGACCTAAGGCATGGATTTCCTCTCTTGATCATGACCAAGTACCCAAGACCTATATCCAATTCTCAAAATTTTCTAACGAAGCCCATATCCCCACTTGAACGCCAAACATCCCCTCGAGAGGTCATGTATGGTGGTTTGAAGTGTCATTCATGACCCTTGATCCCTAGAAGTTTCCTAAAACCTTAAGAGGTAAGGTGTGGTCTTTTGAGGCATCATGTTTGGTCCTAGATCCCCAAAATCTTTGTACTTTGATTAAGTATTAGGTTTTTGTCAACCCTGTCAAGGACTTAAGACTCATTCCTAATGCACAAAACCTTGTGAGGGCACTAACATCCTTTCTTAGAGGCCAAGGACACCCTCCAGAGGTCATGTATGGCACTTCTAGGCATTTTTCATGGCTTTGGTTGCCTCAAAGATTTCATTAGGACTTAAGGCATGGCCTTCTTCCCTAGATTGTTTCTAGGGCCTTGTGACACATACCCACTACTCAAACCACCTAGTCATACCAATATCTCCAACCATAGGCTAAGATACCTTTAGGATGCCATATATGGTTGTTCGAGGCATCCTTCTTGGCCCTAGATGGATATAAGCTTTCTTTAAAGACTAAGGTTCATGTTTCCTCTAACCATGTTAAGGGCCCCAAGACCCATACACAGTACCAAAAAATTCTTATGGTACCTATATACCTAGTTAGAGGCTATGGATGCCCTCGAGAGATCATTTGTGGTGGATCAAAGTGTCATTCTTGGATTTAGAAGCCTAAAAGATTCCTTTATGGCCTAAATATTGGGTTTGTTCCCTTGACCATATCCAAGGTACAGAGCCTCATACTTCATGTTCAAAACCTCATGATAATGCTAACTATCCTCATTTAGAGACCAAGGATACCCTGAAAAGGTCCTTTGTAGTGGTTCAACATGTTGTTGTTGGCTCCAAATGCCTATAATCTTTCTTTAGGACCTAAGGCCCAAGTTTCCTCTCTCAATCATTTCCAAGTACCCAAGACCCATACCTAGTTCTCAAAATATCTTAATGATGCCCATATCCCACTTGATGGCCAAACATCCCCTCGAGAGGTCATCTATGGTGATTTAATGTGTCATTCATGACCCTTGAGCCCTTAAAGCTACCTAAAACCTTGAGAGGTTAGGTGAGGTGGTTTGAGGCATCGTGTTTAGCCCTAGATGTGTTCGACAACATAGGTATTCCAATAGAGGATGAACACCTTCAGTGACCACTCACACAACCAGATCAAATATCAACACCCCGATGTTTTTACATGGTAAAACCTTTGTGGGGAAACATCCACGACCCCAACCAATGTGGCCACTTGGAGCAATTTATTAATGAAAAAAAATATTATAGAGATATTTACAAGAGAGTTTCTCACAATTGATCATCGACGAATGACCTTCCATGCTCTTTAAATAGAGATCATGGACCAATTAGGTGTTAAGTCACAGATCAATGTAGTCATTAAGATCGAGGAGAATATGAATCGTCCAATCACTCTATGTTGGGAACATATTGTGACAGTCATATTACTTAACTACAAATACATACTAATGCATACTAAAGAAACACATTTTTACCTAACAACGCATATTTTCCAAGTTGATCTTAACTAACTCCTAAGTGTCTAAATATCCTAACATCCCCCCTTAAGGACACCTTGGGATATGATTGAAGGATTTACAAAGGAGACACAATAGGAGAAGGAAGGAGGAATTAGAGCCTATCCCCCCTTAATGACAAATTCTCAAACTCTTAACATAGATCAAAGTTTGGAAAACTCCACTTATGTGAGAGACTTTGTGAATATTTCAACAACTTGATTTTCAGTAGGGAAAAAGAGAACTTCAATAAATTGAACATGAATGAGATTTTTGATGAAATGCATGTGTAGCTCGATGTGTTTTTTGTACTGATGTTGAGATGGGTCTTTGACGAGATTGATGGAACTCTGATTGTCACACCAGAGGGTTGTTAGATGTTTCTACTAGAATCTAAATTCTGAAAGGATATGTCAAAGCCACAAGGCTTCTTGACTTGCATTAATTGTTGCTCGGTACTCTGCTTCTGCAGAAGAAAGAGCAATAGCCTATTGTTTCTTATAGGCCCAAGTGACAAGTCCTGAACCAAGGCTTAAAAACATAACCTATAGTAGAATTTTGATGATCAAGGTCACTATCCCAATCTGATTCAATGAAACCAACCAATAAAGGAGTTCCCCTTGAGTTGTAATGTATCTCGAACTAAATTGTACCCTAAACATACTTAAGTATACTTTGGCTAAGGCTTGGGTTACCACCCTTGACCATATCAAGCCCTTGAGACCCATAACTAATGCTCAAAACCTTATGGTGGCACTAATATCCTTTGTTAGAAGCCAAGTATACCCTCTAGAGGTCGTATGAGGTGATTTGAGACATTTCTCATGGATCTCAATGCCTCAAATATTTCTTTAAAACCTAAGGCATGGCATTATTCCCTAGATTGTTTCTATGACGCTAAGATAGATCTTGTTATCACTCCAAGAGTCACTCCTAGACTGCAAATGAGAGTAATCTTGGTAACATATAAATGTAAATGGATTAAAATGTTTTGAATAGGTGGATCAACAAGATGAGAAATAAAGGGAGAGGGCAACAAAAAGTCAACAGAGGCATTCCATTGGGCATGGAGTCATAACATCCTACGGATCAAAGGCAATCAAACTGTATATTATAGAAAGAGACATATAATGATGAGTAGAAGCATGGTGAATATTAAAAAAGGAATAAAATCCATTTAACAGAGATCCTTTCTATAATAGATAAATATTTTCTTAAACAATGAACAATGATTTAATGGGCAAGCTACAACAGATCCTCTGTTGTTCATGAATCCATCTATTAATGGCAGCTATGATCCTCAAAACCTGGAATATGCTCAAGCAAGAAGATAACAAAGAAGTGTGAAAACAAAGAAGACAATCTAATAACAGCTCTCATGAATCTTTAATGGCAGAAAATTTCATGACAAACAAGCCCTCAAGCTTACAAATGAGCAACTAAAACTGCTCCTACTCTCTCAAGCCTCTCTTGGCTCATGAATTAAACCCTCCTACCCTCTTGTACAATGAATATATATCCATATAGGTCCTTTCCATATCACCCATTCGAACTCCAACCCCTTTCCCAAAATAGAAACAACTACAAATAGAAAATGACACGTTTTAACTAATTTCATGCTTTTCAGCAGGCGAAATTCTGAAAACTAGGCTTCCAAATGCCACTTGTAATTCTCAAACCATAACAACTGTGTAAAATATGAGAATGGTTTTTTCATATAAACTCTTTATGAAGAAAAACCTATCTCATTTTCTTTAAATTCATCTCCAGCTGGCCGCAATAGGTGTCACAAAAACATGTCTCAAACAGGAAATCACGAAAACTGAAAACATAGGGCAAACATATTCTTTCAAATCTCCCAATCCGTGACACCTGTGTGAAAAATGAAAGACATTAATGTTCATGGGCCTGTGCGTGACAATAAACTCCTTCATATTTTGAAAATTCATCTTATTTCACCCAGAAATACTTCTAGAAGTCAACTGGTCAAAAATGCCAGTTCAACAGTCTTAAAACAGAGTTTCAACAACACATTCTGTAGCACCACTTCTATATCAAATATCTCTCTAACCATAACAAATTTTGAAAAACTGAGAGAGTTTTTTGTTATCTGGTATGTGATGAACACAAACCTCCTCCAGTTTTAAAAAATACCTTCTCAATTGTTCACAATCCAAGTTTTAAGTTAGTCACTCAAAACTGGTAGAAGTGTCCTTGTAAAACTGTGCACAATTCGGTTTCTGCCAGAATTTCAGTAGCGAATTTAGGCAGTGACCGCTTGTCTGTTCTGTCAAAATTTAGGTAGTGCCATCAAAATACGTAGCATCTTCACTTGGACATGTGCAGAATGGGTAGCAACCTCGAGTAGTAGCAACACCATTAGCTTTAGGCGATTTGGCAACATTGTAGGTAGCAAAATAGTGGAACACAAAAAATAGACTATTCCATAGAGCCATAGCGCTAAGGAATGTCTGCACTTATTACTTCCGAAGGGATTAATTATTTGTAAAAAACCCAAAACTCTGAACAATAAGCACTTACAAGCCTATATAGGTGGCAAAGGTAGTGTTTCATCAATTGTTTATCTTTACAAAAAGGGACACAAGCTTTCCAATGCCTTGGCCCTTATCTTTCTTCTTTTGTAGGATAGAGACTTTTGGTAGGGACTGTTCTTCAACAACCTCTTTAATAGCTGATGATCTTGTGAAAGGATTTCTGACCTTGATGTTGGATGTTGAAGGAGATGAGGAGAAGTGTAGCTTCTTTGTTCTGCCTATAAAGGTTTCTTAAGCTACCTTATGGAGAGGTAGGCCTCTTCTAGCTGCAAATTCTTGTGCTAACATAGGCTCCATGGGGGATAGAGTCCTCCCTGTGAGGCTCTAAGATCTATTCTAGTTTCAGTGCCTTATCCTCCCTCATTCCTGTCCCAGAATCCTTAATGCTTGAGAGCACCTCTGCTCCTTATTTGAAACTGAAATCTAACTATTGCAAACTAACAGAAAGGAAATGCTCGAAATGATATTATTTCTTCCTACTCCTACTCTAACTGGATCTGCACCCTGATCAGGTAAAATACGACTTCCATAATAGCCATTCAATTAATTTCAAAATTGAAATAGTCTTGTCTTTATTGCTGATCAATAGATAATAACATAAACATATCACCAGTGATAGATAATCATTCATAAAACCATACTCACCCAGAAGTTATGATGAGTAAATGAAATATGAATCTTTCAGGTGATTTGAAATGTATGAATCCAATAAGACTGCAACTGGATCCTTGAAATCGAAATCAGAAACATATCGATTCATAGAAATCAACTGCTTATCCATGAACACCTCTTTGTTTAAAAACTGATAACCCTCTAGTTTTCTTGTGATCAGATTTTGATCATCAATATTAACAAATTTTTCTTCATAATAATGATAAACAAATGATGATAAGACAGGGTTTAAATCATATTGATAATGATCAACAAGATATATGCAATTTTCCATATGATCATCAGTTACTTCATGCTCACAAAGGTCTGAAAATTGATCATCAACTTGACATGCATACCTGTCCATAGGAAAATCTGAAGACACTGAAGAATCTGATTTCAAATATGACGCATACTCATATTCTTGATGTTTTTCCAGATCTTCTTCACACTCACTGTCTTCTTGCTCAAAATATGAAATGCACTGAAAACTTGCTTGCTCATATGCATGTAGATTTTCACAACAAACTCGATCTCGGATCCTCCTACTAGCACAGATATTCTCCTCAACTTCTCTGGCATATTCAAATAAGCATGCTAATGATGAATATTTTCTTTCTCTTAGGAGAAGGACAAGCTTAGAATGTTGAGCCCTTACATAGTATACCATGGAAGCAACCTCGGAATATTAGATCTCTAATGGCATGTTATGATAAAGATTATAAAATCTATGATTGAAGACAACCATAGTTTCTTCCTCTCCTCTTCTCAAATCATGAAACTCAGTCAGGTATTGGTCAAAAGACTTATTCTCTCCCCAATGCTTTAGAAAAACATCAGATAGCTTGATCCACGAACAAATGGAATGAGCCCTCAAACTCCTAAACCATATAGCAACATCTCCAAATAAGGAATTGGAGAATAACCTCATGTTAACATCATCATGCACTATCTCAAACTGATCAATAAAGTTCTCAAAGGCTTCCAAATGCCTGTCATCTATAACATGATCCCCTCCAGGAAACCGGGGAAGATACTTAAGAAAATTAAGAGGATAAGGATGAAGGTAAGTTGGCAGCCTTAAAGAATTAAAAAGCTTATCTCAGATCCTACTTTGAATAGTAGTGGGCTGAGTATGAGATGTAGCCAACCGATATCAAGGTTCAATGGTAATATCAAAAGGTGATGATATGTCTGAAGGCTTTGAAACAATTTCAATCTTTTCAATGTTACAAGGGTGATCAGGTTCAGGAGGGATTTCAATGCAAAGCTCATCTTTATAAATAGGTTGAGGCAAGGACACAGGATCAACCTCAAAAACACAAGTATGTGAAAAAATTTCCTCTTGCAAGGATGGATATACAAAAGTATTTTGATGATCATCCAAATAAAAAAAACACCAAATAATCCTCTTTACATGTGAAGGGAAAAACAAAACTGAGTTGATGAAAAACAACAACAGTTCATGAAGAAAACTCATAAAATGATACCTAGTTTTTCCCTTGTGTTCTTTCATCTTTGTGTCAACATGATCCTCCTCAGTGGAGTCTTTGATTGTGGAGTTGCCAGGTGAATGATGCAGTCCTGAATATGTGACCAGACCTTGTTCACCATCAAAAGCTAGATCTGATCAATGTTGTTCTCCCAGGGAAGATTTCTCATTCATCTCCGTCCCCGACAACAACGCCAATTATGTTATCACTCCAAGAGTCACTCCCAGAATGCAAATGAGAGTAAGCTTGGTAACATAGAAATGTAAATGGATTAAAATGGTTTGAATAGGTGGATCAACAAGATGAGAAATAAAGGGAGAGGGAAACAAAAAGTCTTCAGAGGTATTCCATTGGGCATGGAGTCATAACATCCTACGGATCAAAGGAAATCAAACTGTATATCAGACAAAGAGATATATAATGATGAGTAGAAGCATGGTGAATATGAAAAAAGGAAGAACACCCATTTAATAGAGATCCTTTCTGCAATAGATAAATATTTGCTTAAACAATGAACAATGATTTAATGGGCAAGCTACAACAGATCCTCTGTTGTTCATGAATCCATCAATCAATGGCAGATATGATCCTAAAAACCTGCAATATGCTCAAGCAAGAAGATAACAAAGAAGTGTGAAAACAAAGAAGACAATTTGATATCATCTTTCATGAATCTTTAATGGCAGAAAATTTCATAACAAATAGGCCCTCAGGCTTACAAATGAGCAACTAAAACTGCTCCTACTCTCTCAAGCCTCTCTTGGCTCATGAATCCAACCCTCCTAACCTCTTGTAAAATGAATATATAGACATATAGGTCCTTTCCATMTCACCCATTCTAACTCCATCCCCTTTCCCAAAATAGAAACAACTACAAACATAAAATGACACGTTTKAACTAATTTCTTGCTTTCTAGGAGGCGAAATTCTGAAAACTAGGCTTCCAAATKCCAYGTATAATTATCAAACCATAATAGTTTTGTAAAATMTGAGAATKATTTTTGTATATAAACTCRTTATGAATAAAAACCTCTCTSAGTTTCCTTAAATTCATCTCCATCTAGCCGCAACAGTTGTCACAAAAACATGTCTCAAACAGGAAATCACGAAAACTAAAAACATAGGGCTCAAATATTATTTCAAATCTCCCAATCCATGATGCCTGTGTGAAAAATGAAAGAGGTTAATTCTGATGGGACCGTTCTTGACAATAACCTCCTTCATATTTTGAAAATTCATCTTATTGCACCCAGAAATCCTTCTGGAAGTTAACTGGTCAAAAATGCCAGTTCAACAGTCTTAAAACAAAGTTTCAACAACATATTCCATAACACCACTTCTATGTCAAATATCTCTCTAACCATAACACATTTTGAAAAACTGAGAGAGGTTTTTTTTATTTGGTATGTGATGAACAAAAAAATCCTCAATTTTCAAAAATACCTTCTCAATTGTTCACAATCCAAGTTTTAATTTAGTCACTCAAAACTGGTAGAAGTGTCCTTGTAAAACTTTGCACAATTCGGTTTCGGCCAGAATTTCGGTAGCGAATTTATGTAGTGCCCACCTATGTGGTCTGTAAAAATTTAGATAGCACCATCAAAATACACAACACCTTCACTTGGACATGTGTAGAATGGGTAGAAACCTCGAGTAGTAGCAGGACTATTAGCTTTAGGCAATTCAGCAGCATTGTAGGTAGCAAAACGGTGGAACATAAAAAATAGACTATTCCATAGCACCATAGCGCTACAGAATGTTTGCACTTATTACTACCGAAGAGATTAATTCTTTGTAAAAAACCCACAACTCTGAACATTAAGCACTTAGAAGCCTGTATAGGTGGTAGAGGTAGTGTTTCATCAATTATTTATCTTTTCAAAAAGGGACACAAGATTTCCAATGCCTTGGCCCTTATCTTTCTTCTTCTGTAGGATAGAGAATTTTGGTAGGGATTGTTCTTCAATAGCCTCTTTAAGAGCTGGTGATCTTTTGAAAGGATTTCTGACCTTGATGCTGGATGCTGAAGGAGACAAGGAGAAGTGTAGCTTCTTTGTTTTGCCTATAAAGGTTTTTTAAGCTGCCTTATAGAGAAGCAAGCCTCTTCTAGTGCAAATTCTTGTGCTAACATAGGCTCCATAGGGGATAGATTCCTCCTTGTGAGGCTCTAAGATCTCTTGTAGTTTCATTGCCTTATCCTCCCTCATTCCTGTCCTAGAATCCTTCATGCTTGACAACACCTCTACTCCTTATTTGAAACTGAAATCTAACTACTGCAAACTAACAGAAAGGAAATGATTGAAATGAGCTTATTTCTTCATACTCCTACTCTATCTAGATATGCACCCTGATCAGGTAAAGGAAGACTTCCATAATAGCCATTCAAGTAATTTCAAAACTGAAATAGTGTTGTCTTTATTGCTGATCAATAGATAATAACATAAACATATCATCGGTGATAGATAATCATTCATAAAACCATACTCACCCAGAAGTGTTGATGAGTAAATGAAATATGAAGCTTTCGGGTGATCTGAAATGTATGAATCTAATAAGACTGCAATTGGATCCTTGAAACCGAAATCAGAAACATACTGTTTCAAAAAAATCAACTGCTTATCCATGACCACCTCTTTGTTTGAAAACTGATAACCCTTCAGTTTTCTTGTGATCAGATTTTGATCATCAATATTAAGATTTTTTTCTTCAGAATAATGATAAACAAATGATGATAACAGAGGGTTTAACTCATATTGATAATGATCAACAAGAAATATGAAATTGTCAATATGATCATCAGTTACGTCATTCTCACAAAGGTATGAAAATTGATCATCAACTTGACATGCATACTTGTCCATAGGAAAATCTGAAGATACTGAAGAATCTGATTTCAAATCTGACACATACTCATATTCTTGATGTTGTTCCAGATATGCTTCATACTCACTGTCTTCTTGCTCAAAATTTGAAATGCAATGACAACTTGCTTGCTCATATAAATGTAGATTTTCAGAACAAACTCGATCTCGAATCCTCCTGCTAGCACAGATATTCTTCTCAACTTCTCTGGCATCTTCAAATAAGCATGATAAGGATGAAGATTTTCTTTCTCTCAAGAGAAGGACAATCTCGGAAATTTGAGCCCTTAAATAGTATACCATGGCAGCAGCCTCGGAATATCGGATCTCTAGTGGCATGTTATGATAAAGATTATAAAATCTCTTTTTGAGGACAACCATAGTTTCTTCCTCTCCTCTCCTCAAATCATGAAACTTAGTCGGGTTTTGGTCAAAAGACTTATTCTCTCCCCAATTCTTTAGAAAAACATAAGATAACTTGATCCATGAACAAATGGAATGAGCCCTCCAACTCCTAAACCATATAGCAACATCTCCAAATAAGGAATTGGAGAATAACCTCATGTTAACATCATAATGCACTATCTCAAACTGATCAATAAATTTCTCAAAGGCTTCCAAATGCCTCTCAGCTATAACATGATCCCCTCCAGGAAACCGGGGAAGATACTCAAGAAAATTAAGAGGATAAGGATGAAGGTAAGGTGATAGCCTTAAAGTTTTAAAAATCTTATCTCAGATCCTACTTTGAAGAATAGTGGGTTGAGTATGAGATGTACCCAACTGATAGCAAGGTTCAATGGTAATATCAGAAGGTGATGATATCTCTAAAGGCTTTGAAACAATTTCAATCTCTTCAATGTTACAAGGGTGATCAGGTTCAAGAGGGATTTGAATGCAAAGCTCGTCTTTATAAATAGGTTGAGGCAAGGACACATGATCAACCTCAACAACACAAGTATGTGACAAACTTTCCTCTTGCAAGGATGGATATACAAAAGTATGTTGATGATCATCTGAATAAACAAAACACCAGATAATCCTCTTTACATGCGAAGGGAAAAGAAAAAGTGAGTTGATGAAGAACAACAATAGTTCATGGAGAAAACTCATAAACTGATACCTGGTTTCTCCCTTGTGTGCTTTCATCTTTGTGTCAACAGGATCCTCCCCAGTGGAGTCTTTGATTGTGGAGTCGCCAGGTGAATGATGCAGTCCTGAATATGTGACCATCCCTTGTTCACCATCAAAAGCTGGATCTGATCATTGTCGTTCTCCCAGGGAATATTTATCATTCATCTCCGTCCCTGAAAACGACGCCAATTATGTTATCACTTCAAGAGTCCCTCCCAGACTGCAAATGAGAGTAAGCTTGGTAACATAGAAATGTAAATGGATTAAAATGGTTTTAATAGGTGAATCAACAAGATGAGAAATAAAGGGAGAGGGAAGCAAAAATTCTGCAGAGGCATTCCATTGGGCATGGAGTCATATGATCTAGATTCGGATCCAAGAGCTTGATGGGGCTCAAAAAGGCCTAAAAATAAATATTCTCAGAATGATGTCAAAATGGACATGTGCGTATACCTCGTCAATAAAAACCCAACACAACTTGAACGGGTGCAAATGGACATCGTATGCTCTTGATATCACGATCTGAAGTTCAGGTCAAACTGGTAAAAAGCCAAAGTCAAAGTCAACAGTCCATACAACATGACACGTGGTAGGTACGGTGATGACATGGTAGGTGTACTTACGTGGCCAATTAATGACAGGGAAGGTACGGAGCGGACACATGGGCGAATCATTAGTTGACAAGTGGCATCAGTCCAACAAATAAGGAGGTGCCATGTGGCCCAGACTTGGGCTGCCACATGGCACCGAGGGATTGATCGAAATTTTCATGTACCAAAATTTTGGAGTTCGAACGATTCGAATTCGTGACCTCCAACGAGGGGCCTACGCCTTGGAAAAGGTCCAGTTGCCATTAGACCATCAGTGGGATTTGTGTATACAAGCTCATGATATTTTATTTAAGGTGTATTAAAGTGTTAAATGGGGGCAGAAAGGGCTAGGGCTAATCCCCAGCCCACGGATTTGTGCATCCGCATACGCCCACAAGCGCGGGAAGCCTCCACTCAAAGGATATGGGCGTGACATTATAGCACATGTGGCCATCATTAAGATATTACATGTGGGTTCAAACAATTATCCCTTGGTTTTTGGGGCATTTGACATGTGACCCGGTTACATTTTGGGTGCAGGAAAATGGTGGTTGGTGCTATGTTCAGGACTCAGTCCCATTAAAGATGGCATGCAACCGAGAGTTTTGGAGAAGGGGCCAGTGCGCAACCCTTTGGGTTGGCGCTTGGCCACATTAATTATCCATGTGACCGATTTAAGGGGGATGCACGCCTATTATGGGGTTTTATACCCATATTAAAACTAAAATGGGTTTTTAACCTATAGTTTAATGATTTTCTCACTAATTTTTGGACAATTTTGGTTATTTTTCCATATCTTGGTGGATATTGGGCCAAATTAAGTGCCACGGAAAGTGGGATGTTGGGATTTGATCACTCTACCTCATGGCTATATAAACTAATCAATTGTGAGGTTTTAAGAAAGCAAGAAGAAAGAAATAAGCTTGAAGCCAAGGTCAAGTATTCTTGAGCAGTGTAGAGTAGTTGAGCTTTGGAAGTAGTTTCCGGGAGTTCTACTACTCCGTTTCCAGTGCCTCCTGTTGCATCAGATTTCTGAGACAGAGAAGAGTACAACTGTTCAATCAGAGCCCTACATGATGTAATTTTAATGCAGATTGTAAAGCACTGAATATTGAATAGAGAAATCCTCCCTCACTGAAGACAGAGGCCGAGAGACGTAGGCGAGATTGTTGAACTACGTTATCAACTTCTTGTGTACAATTGGTTGATGGTTTGAATTCTTGTGTTATCTGTTATTGCTCTTAATTATTCAAGTCTTTTTTGTTGTCATATTCACATGCACCGTCAGAAAAAGGTCTTGATTAAATTGAGGTTATAGTATGCAATTGATAAGCTTCGATTTTCAGATCATCATAACATCCTACAGATCAAAGGAAATCAAACTGTATATCAAATAAAGAGATATATAATGATGAGTAGAAGCATGGTGAATATGACAAAAGGAAGAACACCCATTTAACAAAGATCCTTTCTGCAATAGATAAAGATTTTCTTAAACAATGAACAATGATTTAATGGG
>JZKD02S2057525.1:457336-473139 GCA_000966675.3 Picea glauca
TTGGATCATATGACCTCAAAGAACCAAATGAGAAGAGTCACAGACTTCTAATGTCCTTCACTAGAGTTCCCGCTCAGTCGGATAGGAGAGAAGAAAGAAGGGGATCGATTTCAAGATCTCAACAACAAAAACTCAAAAATAATGAAGAAGGGAATAAAATATGAACAATAAGGTGTTTACTTCTCAAGAGGAAGCATGTCAAAGGTCAAAGGAAGAAGCATTGAATCCCAAAGCATCTCATCAAGTGAAAAAGCAGGGTTTGGACCTCCAAAAAATTTCAAATTTTGAAGAAATTTTGTGCAAAAAGGGTTGGCGCTCTGGTATAAGGGCCACCAAAGAGTTATAAAGCTATTTCCAACACTTCCAGGGAGTGTTGGCACTCTACTAACATGGGAAAGGGGGCGCCAGGCTAAAAAACTCACGAAAAGGTCCAAAAACCCAAAATTTGAATCAAATTTTGACAATCAGGCTGAGTGTGATGGGGTAAAGAGTCAATCAGCAAGTGCAATCACATATGAAAGGGTGAACAAGGTCTGATATCAATCAAAGAGAAATACAAGGTCTTATGAGGAAAAATCAAAACCAAAAGTTTTGATTCGATTCTCCCCAACGGAGTCGCCAGTTTCTGTTGAAGGAAAATCTCCCCACGGACAGGTAGATCGCCTCAAAGAGCTAGACTCTTAACTCTAATACAGAAAGTGATTATCATGGTCACTGACTTCCTTTTAGATCTAGGTGGACTAGTGTGTGAGAAGGAAGGAGAAGAGGAGTACCTTTAATCGACGTTTGTCCCTACACGCTCCGAGTTGAGCTCCAATCTTTCACTCCTCGATAAGCCCTGTAGACAAACAAAGTACGACCACTTCCTACTCTATCAAGATTAGTCTGAAATAGGTCTATCTACTAAAGCGACAAATTCATGTGAGATTGAACACGAATCAGAAAGAAATAGGCCAAGAAAATTATATTAATGAGGACAAAATATTGCTTACAGCCATGGATGAATTGCAACAATTTCATCAAGTCCTCCT
Source organism: Picea glauca (assembly GCA_000966675.3). Lineage (NCBI taxonomy): Eukaryota > Viridiplantae > Streptophyta > Pinopsida > Pinales > Pinaceae > Picea > Picea glauca. The sequence continues at coordinate 458,368 of JZKD02S2057525.1, forward strand.
TATCTAACCCTTGCTCAAAAGATCCACGATCCGAATGATGACAGCCTCACCGATTTCTCCCTATGATATCATAGGTATATTTCCTCCAAAATATCTATGTTCTAGCACCACTTATGAGATCATAAGTTTGGTGTGATTCTCCTTTTCCAATCCCCTTCCACCATTAGAAAGCTTGCCTATATAGCCTTGGAGAGGCTCAACAACTTGAGATATCCTTGGGGAAGGTGAGGATTTTCCTCCTTCATTTGAGGATATTCCCTAAGACCATGGCAGGACTAGGGATTTGAATCCAACTACCTTCCAAGAATGAAAAGATCCTTCCCCCATTCATCTCAACAACTCAACTGCTGCCCAAAATAGGTAGCACTCCCTCAAAAGGGCCATCAGAGTGCTACATCGCTCCCCAGTAGGATTAATGGGGGCGTTAGTGCTCCTAAAGACACCAACGCTCCCTCAAAAGGGCCAAAGGAGATTTATAACGCTCCCAGACAGTGTAAGGGGGAGCGTCAGCGGTCCCAGAAGAGGTATAGGGGAGTGCTCTCCTTCAAACTCAGTTTTTGAGGTGCTTTCAGATGGAAAAAGGTTTGTGAGCCTGCTGACTCATTTATTCTCTTCCAAATCAAATGTTTGAGGTGTTTCAAGTGTCTTTCTCATGTCGTTATAGGCACAACATAAGCAGCATGGCAGTATGCTTTCTTTGACACTTGAGACACTTGTGACCTTTGTAATGACGACACTTGCGACACTATCAAAGTGAGTATTTTTTATGTGTAACACAAAGAGTTGGGAAACCATCCAAAAGAGACGAAATTCCATTGGCACCACAAATGACCCTACAAGCATTTGAGAAATGGACCATTGACTTTGTTGGACCTATAAACCCACTAGGAAAGTGCACAAGAGCAAGATATATAATTACAGCTACAAAGTACTTGACCAGATGGGCCGAAGCAAGAACAATTAAGGACTGTAGTGCAACTACAGTTGTGCGCTTCATATTTGATGACATCATAAATAGGTTTGGATGGCCAAAGATCATTATGAATGATCAAGGAACACATTTCATCAATAAGACAGTTGAAGCCCTGACTGAATAATTTGCATTCCACCATCAGAAGATCACCCCGTACCATCCATAAGTGAATGGGATAGTTGAAGCATTCAACAAGATTTTGGAAACAGAATTAACCAAGATTTGCAGTGTGAACATGGATGATTGGGATTTGAGAGTACCATCAGTATTATGGTCCTATAGAACCACTTGCAAGAAACTAACAATGCAGACCCCCTTCAAGTTGGTATATGGTATTGAAGTTGTTGTTCCAATGGAATATCTGGTACCAAGCCTAAGAATTGTTTCCTTTACAGATATGGATGACCCTGGCGCTATTCAAGAGAGGCTTGCACAACTGGTTGATCTAGAGGAAGATAGATTCATTGCAGGATTCCATTAGTAGGTACAGAAGGAAAGAGAGAAGGCCTACCATAATAGGCACATCAAGAAGAAGGCATTTAAACAAGGTAATCTAGTCCTGATATATGACAGTAAGTTCATCATACATCCTGGGAAGTTCAGAACACATTGGCTAGAGCCATAGGATATCGCTTATGTTACAGAGGGAGGAGTTGCGCAACCGAAAAAGCTGAATGGAGAATGGAAGGAAGGTTTGGTGAATGGGAGTCGGCTGAAGTTGTATTATGACAACTAGCTTCCTCACATCTCTCAGTAAAAGAAGGAAGAAAAGGGTCTAGATACAAGGTGCAGTTGAAACTGGGTACCATAAACAAAAAATACAGTCCGCACAAGGGAAAAAGAGGAGGCGTCGAACAAAAAGAAGAGGCTGCACTGTGCAGTCTAGAGTTGAAGTAAAGAAGGAAGCTCAAATATGAAGTGCCTCAGGACGAGTCACAGGTGAGTGTTGGGGGCCTATTGGACCTTGGTTATGGAAGCAAGAGAAGATCAAGGAAGAAAAGGGAGAATGTGAACTTCATGGAAAACACGGTGATTGTTACTGGGTTGAAGTAAGCAGAAGATCAGGAAATATGACACGAAGTAAGGAAAATAAAGTCGTTGAACGAGGAGATCAGGAATGAAAGATAAGCAAGAAAGAAGGATCGTGGAAAACTCAGCAAGAAATAAAAGACATTATTGGATGCTTTGGAGCACCACGCAAGAAGGAAGTAAAGACAGGCTAGCGAAGCCCTAAAAATACAGGTCAAGTTGACCTAGGGTTTTAGACACCTAGGGTTTTTGTATCTAGGGTTTTGGACACCTAGTTTTTAGCCTAAGGTTGTCGGTGAGCTATTGTAATGTATACATAAAGGTCTAAAGGACCTCGGTCAAGTTGGTATGATATTGTTGTTGATTTAGTGGTATTGTTGTGAGAGATTACAGTTGTGTGAGAGAGAAGTGCTAAGTGTGAGAGCCTTCTGGTATTGTAATATCTTCAGTTGGGTGCGAAGATCAACCCTGCAGCTGGGTGCGCAGGGAGGGGAGAGAAAGAGAGGATAAGAGAAGAGATATAATAGCTAAGAGCACAGAAAAGAATTGTATGCTTCATCTTAATATATTATAAAGCACGGTTCTGTGGATGTAGCCCTAGAGAGGGTGAACCATGTACATCTCGTGTTCTATGTGACTGGTGTTTATCTCTATCAGTGATATACTATGATTGTATTATTGTTTTAGATCTAATAAGTAGATGTGTAGAATAGATCTAAGCTGATAAGTGATATATGGATGTTGTGTTGTTCTTGTGTTAAATCCACTTGATCTTCCCTTTGGTTGTAGACATCTTTGTCTCGTAACCTCCCCATAACTGCTTTGGGTGAGATTTCATATGCTTCGCAGGTGTTGCCGAAAGGGCCAGTAGTTAGGGCTTTTTGTTGCGCTCTTGGAGCTAAACCCTGGGTCTGCCCCTGTGCCAACAACATAGATTTCACAATTTCAGGTCAGGTCTTTGCACAAAGCTTATTTTTCCTCAGTTCGTAGCAATCACAGTTTCAGTCCTGAGAACAGAACCATTTATTGGCGCAGGGGTAGACCCAGGGTTTAACGCTACAACAACGCACCAACAAAACCCTAACTACCGGCCCTTTCAGCAACACCTGTGAAGCAGATGAAGTCTCACCTGAGGTAGAGGCATGGGTGGTTGCAAGACTCCAATGTGTGGAACCTTAGCTGGGACACATATCTATGATTCTAATCAAGGCACTCATCAGTTAACATTCATCGATATTCAGTTCTTATTTATAGCGCAGTTAAACCCTAATTACAGAGCATTGCATTATTCAACTAGATCTAGCATCTACAACACTTAGCATGACAGAACAGATCAGATCTAGCAGATTCAAGAACTAAGCACATGTATATAAGTTAGATCTAACATCCATCCATATTATTAAGCACTAAGCACATTATCATAGAAGAACATCAACACATTGCACAAAGCAGAGAAACACAACATGTACGTGGTTCAGCCCCACCCTGGGGATACGTCCACCAACTCTTTGTCTTCTTTATTAGATTCTTCAATAGGTTACATGCACAAAGCCTCAAAAACCCTAATCCGCAGAGGACAGGAGATCTGCACAGCTCGCTAGATCCTCCTTCCCCGAGTATATCTAAGCACACATCCTTCCATGACCTCTTACAATGACTTTCACTTAGCTCTGCAATTCTCACACAGTATGCACAAAGCACTTACAAATCTTGATCACATAGATCCAACTCTAGCAATCAACTATTCATTGTGTTCATTACATCACCTTAGCATCTGTTTATACATACAAAATAGGCCTAAGCATGGGCAAACCCATGGGCCGACATTCCCATACCCATTACATAATCCAAAATCCCAAAAAGGTCCCTAAAAATGGCCGAGATCCCGCGATCTCCGCTTCGTCTTGCGCTTTGCCTTTGAAATCCTATTGAAGTGCCAAAATTAGGTAAAACATGACCAAGAATCCTCAAAAATTGGTCAAGAGACAACAATAACTGCAGGCCAAATTGGTCCTAACAGAGATCACAACAATAGATATTACTGCCTTCAAAACACAAGCATTAGGGATCAATGAGAAGCTGGAAGTTGCCCAGCAGGAGCTCTATCAAAAAGTAGACACTATTTAGAAATGCTATCAGGCAATAAACATTTCTCTGAAAAGTATTTATGTCAAGGAAAAGGAGGCTGAATGTAAAAGATACAAACTTTTTTTTAATATCAATACAAGTGCAGAGAGAGATTTTAAGTTTCGTTCAATTTGAGTTGTATGTTCCCTCTGTGTTTCCATTTCTCTGAATTTCTTTTTGTACTTCTTGAAGAGTGAATGATTTCAATTTAGTACTACATATGTTGTGATCATAATATATCAGAAGTTCTTTCAGTAACAAATTTTCCTTTGTTATTACTGTGAGTAAAACAAGACCAGGTTGTACAAGTTTGACAACTTTGGGTCATCATCTTTTCCATCAGTTTTTGTTTCTCATAGCGATGACTTGAGAAAACTCAGGCATAAGAGGTTTGGTCATCTAAACAATATCTCATTGCAGAAACTATGTAATCAATAGATGGTGATTGGCCTTCCTCTTGTTTCATGCAGAGATGGTGCTTTTGTCGATTATGTTCTCGGCAAACATAATTGGGACAATTTTGACAAATGTGCCTCTTGACATGCCTCGGGCCCTTTGCAACTTGTTCACAATGATTTGTGTGGTCCACTTTCTTCTCCTTCTTTTTCTAGGTGCAATTATTTCTTAAATTTCATTGATGACTTTTCCAAACGTAATTGGGTTTACTTCTTAAAAATTAAGAGTGAAGTTTTTGGCCTACAAGACCCTTGTAGAAAATAAATATGGACATCAAATTCAAAGGTTAAGAATAGATAATGGAGGTGAATATGTGAAAAATAATTTTACAAGTTACTACACTACAAAAGGCATCCAAATGCAACACACTATTCCATATACACCATAATAAAATGGTGTTGCTAAGAGAAAGAACTGCACATTAAAAGAAATGGATAATTGTATGATCCAATCTAAGGGATTAAGTCTAAAGTATTGGGCGGAAGCCATCAACTGTGCAAATTACATATTAAATCACACTCCCACAAAGGCTCTTAAAAATACAACACCAGAAGAAGCTTGGACTAGAATTAAACTAGATGTAAGCCACTTACGTGTATTTGGCAGTATAGCATGGACTCACATTCTCAATGAGAAAAGGAAAGCATTGCAACCTAAAAGTGAGAAGTGTATATTTTTTGGTTATTCTTAATATGTCAAGGGTTATATACTTCTTCAACCACATTGTAATGAAATTATTATTATAAGAGATGTTAAATTTGATGAAAATATATTGGCCTGTGGGCCTAATTCGATGATTGTTCCTTCTTCGGCCTGCGAGCCATCTTTGACGTCTATGCCTTCATTTGTTTCTATTATGGTTTCTTCTTTAGATGATGATAGTGAGGATGAAAATCCACCTCCACTTGCTCACATTCCTCTAGATGATTCCATTGAACCTGAAACAACACAAGCACCATTGCTTCCTAGATGGGTCCGTTCAACACAAGAAGAACCTGGTGATCTTGTCAGTTATCCTTCAAATCAGCGTTAGACATGTTCTCTTTTCCAACCAACCCCTTCTCTTTTGGCTCGTGTTTTTGAGACTCATGATATAGAGACATTTGTATAATATTCAGGTCATCCATATTGGGATACAATAATGAATGAAGCATATTGTTCTTTAATGGAAAACAATACTTGGGATCTTGTACCTCTTACAAAAGGAATAAAATGTGTCATATGTAAATGGGTCTATATAACTAAGTATGCATCAGATGGAAGTGTTGAAAGATATAAGGCTTGGTTAGTTGCCAAAGGATTTTCCCAAGTTCAAGGAATTGACTATAATGAAACTTTTTCCCCTATTGAAAAAATGAATTCCATCTGCCTTGTTCTTTCCCTTGTTGCCTCAGATAAATAGGAGGTCCATTAAATGGATGTTAAATCCACCTTCTTTCATGGGGATTTGAAAGAATAAATATACATGGAGCAACCTCCCGACTATGTCTAGAATGACTCTAGCCTTGTTTGTCGCCTTAAGAAGTCTCTTTGTGGCCTTAAGAAAGCTCCCCAAGATTGGTATGCCAAAATGGATAGCTTTCTTATTGACACTGGATTTTCTAGATTCCATTATGATCCTAATGTCTATACCAAGAAAGTAGGAAGCCATCTCATAATCCTTGTCCTTTATGTTCATGACCTTATACTTACTGGTAGTGACTCAAAACTTTTAAACCATGTGAAAACCATCCTTAAGAATAAATTTGAAATGGCAGACTTAGACGTTTTGCACTATTTCCTTGGCCTCCAAGTTTTCCAAACCAATGAATGAATTTGTCTTTCCCATTCTAAGTATTCTTGTGACCTTATTCATCGCTTTCACATGGAAGATTGTAAACCAGCCCCTTCTCCCTTTCATTATGGAGTAGAGCTTGTTGCCACCTTGTATTGTCAGTTAGTTGGTATCCTCGTATACTTAACTCATACCCATCATGATCTTTCCTTTATTGTTGGTATTGTTTCCTAATATATGAAAACACCCCATGAAAGCCATTGGAAAGAATCTAAAAGGATACTTTGATATTTTCAAGGTATAGTTCAGTTCAGGATACATTACAGTTCAAGGGGGGCTCCTTTATTGGTTGGTTTCAATGATTCAGATTGGGTCGTTGGCCCTAATGATCGAAAGTCTACTGCAAATTATGTTTTCAGCATTGGTTCAGGACCTGTCACTTGGGCCTATAAGAAACAATGGGCTATTGTACTTTCTTTAGCAGAAGCAGAGTACCAAGAAATGGTAAATGAAATTTAGGAAGCCTTGTGGCTTTGAAATATCCTTTCAGAGTTTGGATTCTAGCAGTAGAATTCGACCATCGTTTGGTGGAACAATCAGAGTTCCATCAAGCTCACCAAAGACCTAGTTCAACATCAACACAAAAAACACATAGAGATACACATGCAACTCATCAGAAAACTCATTCATGATCAAGTTATTGAAGTTCTCTTTTTCCCTACAAAATATCAAGTTGCAAACATTTTCACAAAGTCTTTTACATAAGCGAAGTTTCCCAAACTTCACTCTATGTTAGGAGTTGAGGAAGTTGTCATTAAGGGGGGATAATTTCTAATGCCTCCTTCCTTATCCTATTGTGTCACTATTATAAATCCTTCAATCCTATCCCAAGTTTTTCTTAAGGGCGGATGTTAGGATATTTAGACACTTAGGAGTTAGTTAATATCTACTTGGTCTAATGTGTCGTTAGGTAAAAGTGTGCTTCTTAGTATGTTTCTTTATTATGAATTTGTAGTTAGGAAATATGATGGTTACGATATGTTCCCAACATAGAATGATGATCCATATGGATGTCAGTGACCTCCCACCTATTCCAACTGGTTCATTTTGGCAGTTTTCCAGTTTGGCAATTTTTTTCCTAGTTTTTGCGTCCCTGACTTGTTGGGCCGTTTTGAGGCCCTAAACAATTTTTTTAGGGAAATGTGTAGTCCTCGGATAGACCATTCCAACATGATATCATGCACCTAAAACATAGATCGTATGAAAAAGTTACGACCATAGGAATTTGATGTACTAACTTACCCAAACGAGGCCCACATGACTTTTGGCGCTTCATCTTCTAGGGTTAGGTTTTTGGATGTCTAGAGTTTTTGAAATTCTTGTGTATTGTAAAAAGGCCTTCAAATCCTCATTGTAATCATCTTTTGATGAATGAGAGCATCTTTCACATCTCTTCTAAGAGATAATCCCCCACCATTCTAGAAATCTTGTTTTCTGCTGCATTTTACAGTTTCATTGTATTTCCTTATTGAATAGAAAACCAATTTTATTGTATCTTTGTTGTTATGTGTTAAGCATATTTTAATAATCTATATTCATTTCATTCTTCTCATAAAATACAAATCATTGATATCAGAGCGGTCTTCTTCTTGTCGTCTTAATGCATGTCCCCAATGAGGTCAGGGCACAAAGAATTGGGTCTCGAGCTTGTTTCTCTTGAGGAAAAAACCTCTCGCACTCCCAAACGAAATCCCATGGAAGGAGAAAATAAAGATGACGAGATAGGATATCCTTTCAAAAAAAATCTTGAGGAATCCCTCATGCAATAGAGGAATAAGATGATGGATAGTTTCACGCAAATCCTTCAGCGGCTACCAACAAGCGACACATTTTCCTCGAGTGGAGGCATCACCCCCTTCAAGGTACAAATCAACTTCGATATTCCTCTATTTGAAGGTCAAATAGATGCAAATGTTGTATATAAGTGGTTGAATCGACTAGAAGGGTATTTTTCTGTCCATAACTTTTCAAATAGATTAAAAAATTACTTTTGCACTCCTCAAAGCCATTCCCCATGTCAAAGATTGGTGGGGAAATTTCTGTGAGCAAAAGGAAACAGAGGAACCCTCACTATTTACAGTCGCATCCACCTAGGAATCCTTCAGGGATGCTATTAAGGAACAATACTACCCTATCAGAAGTTATGACGACTTGTATACCAAATGGACCACACTGCGGCAAGAAAGAGACCAAGAAGTGCCAGATTTCATAAATATCTTCCATACCCTGTGCACCAAGATGGGTATCAAAGATTCAAAGCGACATATGTTGCTCAAGTATATCAGTTCTCTACATAGATACATCTAGAATGAAATGGAATTTTTGGGCATCTCATCCCTAGGCGTGGCCTATCAATATGTCATCAAAATTGAGAAGAAGCTCAAACAAAAGACGTGACAATTTGGGCGTAGGAACCCCCACAGGAAAAACTAGGAAAGGGAGGCCCCAACCTATAGAATAAAGGATAGAGAAAAGATGGACAATATCAGGACAACCAGTCCAAGCCGCAAGCAAAGAAGGACATCATAAAGACAAATAAGGATAACGGGAAGTGGTGCGACTTCCATAAGAGCCCTTAGCATAACACTGTTGATTACCACTCAAAGTAGTCATTGGTGGCTGAAGTGAAAGCCTCTGAATAAGATGCGAGTTCTGACTCTGAGTCAAAACCAAAAATGGGAAGAAGGATCATTGACATGGAACCCACTGCCACCGTTGCTACCACCAAGCTCCAGCCTGGTGAACCAGACGAGCCAAAATAAGTCGAGCACCTTTTCCATTTGCATATGTGGGTAAAAGGAACCCCGCTGCACTTCTTCATTGATAGCGGTAGCTAGAAGAACCTCATCTCAGAAAATCCCATCAAGTGGCTAGCCCTACCAACAACGTTGCACTAGAAACCCTACACCATTGGATGGCTCCACCAAGGAAGTGATCTACGCGTCAGCCAACAATGTCGAATGTCATACAAAATCAAGCCCTTCAAAGATGAGGTATTATGTGATGTTTCTCCTCTCGAATTTTTTAATGTTCTTTTAGGCCAACCTTATTTATGGAAAATTCATGTTGTATATGAGTTTATGCCTTGTAGTGTTATTATTAATTTGAACATGAAATTGTATAGGATACTCGAGGCAGACCCTCCTAATGTTATTTCCTTGATCTCTGCAAAACAATGCAGGAAGGTCATCTCTCAGACCGAGAAATTTTTCTTCTTTGTGATTCACTCTTAGAATAAGTGAAAGATTGCAGCCACATCCATGGCCTCTGTGACCGATATCTCCACACAACAAAAGAAAGTGGCTAAGGTTGTGGAAGAATACTCATATATCTTCTCCTCTCCTACCTGGGCACCTCTGTACTGCCAGGTCAAGCATCCCATCGATCTGACCCTAAGCGCATGTTATTGTTGTTCATATAAGATATGATCGATATTCAATGTATTATTACAATGATGAGTGTTCCATATATAGGGAACATAAGGTGACCATCCATGAAAGGATACATCCCTTCAATAATCAATAACTATTTATTATTATCATTTACTTATTATATATACTATATTTAATAATCAATAATAATTATATTATTAATTATTATCTTTAGATAATGTCTTCTCGATGTTGTCCAAATATAAACACTCCCTCTCAATGAGGGAGACATTCTGCAACATGCCATTCTTGTCTTTGAAGTATACAAACTTCACCCTAGACTCATGACACTTGTCTGTCAATCTTGGGAGACATCTCTCTCCCACCTGAACCAAGGAGAAACTCCTTATGCAACTCTCCCTCTGAGCCAATTAACTCTCTCTAAGATTAGTCTCACTTTGGGTCTGTATGTAAAATCATATATCATCTTGATTCTTTATCATTCCTTGTCAAATCACCATGACTAGGACAGATACCACACTAGGATCTTTCACCACAAGCACACACCTATGAGTGAATGTCGACTTGATGCTAAATGACATGTGGAAAACACTTCAAGCACCTCGAGTCCATGTTATTCCTTGTCATTATCAAGGAAGGACTATGTATGGGACCATTTATCACAAGTGAACCTTTGTGATAAATGTATCCTATCTCCCTTGGTCTGCAGCCCAATCTAGGAGAAGTTTTGCTCAATGCTAAAACATCAACACTCCCTCTTAGCTAGGGAGGTATCTTTCCATAGTAGTACACAACTACTATCTAGAGACACACAGTCTCCGCTAGTGGTACACAAACACCATAGTAGTAAAATATTTTTTATACATGGCACTCCCATGTGGACTTCTAGAGGCCACTCCCTCTAGGAACAGTTAGGGTCAACTCCCCATAGTGTGAGTTGACCCTCAAGGGTCAACTCCATTGTCATGTCCTCATGTTCTCACCACATGGAACGATTTGCTATAAGCCCAAATGTACATATTCCTTCTTGAATACGTCTTCCACTTATCCCTTCTCCAATAAGTGTCCTCACATATCAACTCTACTCAATTCAAAAAGGAGTAGGATCTGGAGAAATTTTGTCACACATGGCACTCCATGTGGACTTCTAGAGGCTACACCCTATAGAAATACTAGGGTCCTCATGGGACATGTCCTCATGTGCTCTCCACAAGGGACGTTGGTTTATAAACCCAACCACACTTATCCCTTCTCGAATAAGTGCCCCACTTATCCCTTCTCGAATAAGTGTCCTCATAAATCAACTCAATTCAATTCATAGAGGAGTACGATCTGGAGAAAGTTTGTCACACATGGCACTCCATGTGGACTTCTAAAGGCTACACCCTCTAGAAACACTAGGGTCAACTCCCATAGTGTGTGACGTCAAGGGTCAACTCCCTTGACATGTCCTCATTTTCTCTCCACATGGGACGTTGGGTTATAATCCCAACCGCACTTATCCCCACTATATCAGAAGTCCACATAGGAACAACGAAGAGCGAGAGTGAGGTGACTCCATCAGATCAGTGCTTGTGGCACTCCAAGGTTATCCTCAATAGGTTGTGTTGCATCTCCTTGGCCAAGGAATGCGTGGGCACTGCTAATTCTAGCACCACTAGCAGAGGGCCATGGAAGTCTTCTTAGATGCAGAAATTGACACACCCCTTCCCTCTACTCTCATTTTCCTGGGCCCTCCTGTGAAGGAGTCAAGCCCAATCTAGCTCTGCTACCATATTTTTGTTGTTCATATAAGATATGATTGATATGAAATGTATTATTACAACGATGAGTGTTCCATATATAGGGAACATAAGGTGACCATCCATGAAAGGATGTGTCCCTTCAATAATCAATAACTATTTATTATTATCATTTACTTATTATATATACTATATTTAATAATCAATAATAATTATATTATTAATTATTATCTTTAGAGAATGTCTTCCCAATGTTGTCCAAACATCAACAGCGCACTGCTACCTAGTGGGTCAGTCTACCATCACTCTCTGTTAGAAAATGAGGAGATCAAAAGTAAGATCCAAGAACTTCTCTACAAGGGGCACATCCATCCCATCTCATCGCCTTGTGGGAGCCCAATCATACTAGTGCAGAAGAAATATGAGACTTGGCGACTCTGCATTGATTATCGGACCTTGAATAAATCACATTCTGAAACCGGTACCTGATTCCCCAAATCGACAAACTCCTTAACAGCTCACAGGGGCCAAATACTTCAGTAAGATTGATTTGAAGTCTGGCTACCACCAGGTCCCAATAAAATAGACAGATGTATGGAATACCTCCTTCAAGTCAAAAGAAGGTCTTTTTGAATGGTTGGCCATGCCCTTTGGTTTGAAAAATGCTCCAACAACTTTTATGAGGATGATGGAAGATATCATGCGACCTTTCACGAATAATTTTGTAGTGGTGTATCTGTATGACATCCTCATCTACAACAAGACTTGGGCGGAACACTTGCAACATATTCAACAAGTTTTTCACACCCTACGACATCACAAACTATATGCAAACTTGGAAAAATGATCCTTCGGCATTGACAAGGTCCATTATTTAGGCTACATTATTGATCAACATGGTGTGCATGTGGATCCAGACAAAATCCAGTTCATCTGTGATTATCGAACCACACTCACTGAGTTTCAGATCTTCCTAGGCCTCGCCAATTTCTATCGCAAGTTCGTGTTGGGATTCTCTCATATCGCATGGGCCCTCAGCCAAGTAACCAGGGGTGGAGGTAAGGAAAAATTTGTGTGAGGCATTTCCCAACAACAAGACTTTGATAACTTGAAGTACTGCTTGTTCTCATCCCTAGTACTTTCATTACCGGAACTACAACATCCCTTTGAGATCGAGACAGATGCTTCAGACTATGTTGTAGGGATCGTTCTCACTCAACAAGGCCACCCCATGGCATATCATAGTGAGACACTATCATATGTTTTCTATAAGTACCCTACGTATGACAAATAAATGTAATCCATTGTGCAAGCCTACCTCCAATGGAGACATTACATTTTGGGAAAGGAGACAGTCATCCACATTGATCACAAGCCACTACAGTTCATTCAGACCCAAGGATAATTGCAGAATGACCACCATCATAAGTGTTCCACATACTTACAACAGTTCCACCTCAACATCAAGTATAAAACAAGAAGTACCAACTGAGTTGTCGATTGCCGCAGTTGACCTCCATTCGTGGCACTCACCATAGTTCTAGACTCTTGTGGCCATGAGACCTCCGGATGGCCCCACCTCTATTAGACAGACCCTGACTTCTCCACCACCTACCATATGTTGGGAGAAAACTCAGTGGTCATTAATTTCCATCTTCAAGATGGGATGTTGTGTCGTCTGGGCCATCTCTGTGTTCCATCAAGCGAGCACATGAAGCTGATTTGGGAAGCTCACTATAGCCAGGTGGCAGGACACTTTAGCATAGAAAAGATAGTGGCAGTGTTGCAGAAACATTTCTACTGGCCGAAACTTTGACAAGATGTCGGCAAGTACATCAGGTCTTGCACGACTTATGCTATTTCCAAACCAACCACTAAGAAATAGGGCGTATACACCCCTCTGCCTACTCCTGACAAACCTTGTGAATCCATCTCAATGGACTACATGTCAAGCCTCCTGTCCACCAAGAGGAGCAATGATTGTGTTTTTGTGGTTGTTGATCGCTTTTCCAAGATGGTGATTCTAGCCACCTGCAAGAAGAACATCACTGCAGAGGCCACTGCCAAGCTCTTCTTTGAACATGTCTGGGTACACTTTGGGATCCCACAAACCATTTTCTCAGATCGGGTCAGTCAGTTCCTCAACACATTCTAGTCGAGCCTCTGGTCACTACTAGATACCAAGCTCACCAAATCCACTACCTTCCACCCCTAGACAGATGGCCAAAATGAGTTTGTCAATCCGATGATCGTACATATCCCACACATGTACAATTCCAAGCACCCCCGCACATGGGATGAGAGTCTTCACTATGTCCAACATAGCTACAAACGATCCCTGCATAGCTCAACTAGCCACAACCCCTTTCAGGTGGGGTTGGGATTCCAACCATTAGGCCCCATGGATGTTTCACTACCCTTGGTGACCACCTCGATCGACTTGCCCCCTACTCCACCGAAAGATGACAAAGACACCTATTTCATTGAGCGGATCCAACACATCTGCCAATAGGTTCGGGATATTTTACAGAAGTCCAATGCCAAGTACAAGCAATGCCATGATCAACATCGGGTGCCACATAAGTTTCAGGTGGGCGACAAAGTTTGGTTTCTCTTGCAGAAAGAATGCCTTACAAGGCCCCATCAGAAGCTTCTCCCACTCCGATATGGGCCAAACACCATCACCAAGGTTGTGGGTGACAATGATTTTGCACTCAACACTCGCCCTTTTCTTGGCCTGCACCCAGTCTTCAACGTGGCTCTCCTTGGGCCATATTTCCCACCATTATTGGAAATATCAGAGATAGTAGAGCAGTTGACACTAATATATCTCAACCCTGACTGTATGCAACAAGAATCCAGTGATCATATTGTGGACACACATATCAAGGGAACCCGACAACAAAGGATTCAACTTTATCGAGTTGTCAAAGTAGGGTAGCTCCTACACCAAGGAAAGTGGCTCACCGAAGGCCAAATTCAACAAAAATTTCCTCATTTGATTGGGGAAATCAACACAATGCAAACCATTTCTTCCTAAGGGGGGAGGATTGATCTATATGGATGTCAGTGGCCTCCCACCTATTCCAACTAGTTCATTTTGACAGTTTTTTTCCTAGTTTTTGGGTCCCTAACTTGCGGGGCCTTTTTGAGGCCCTAAACATCATTTTTAGGGAAATGTGTAGTCCTTGGATATACCTTTCCAACGGGCTATCATGC
>JZKD02S2057525.1:474724-486631 GCA_000966675.3 Picea glauca
ATGGTATGTAGCTCCACATTGGAAAATTTGGCTAAGTATTGGAAGAGTAAAACATGGTAAGTGTTGAAATTGTGAAAATATAGAAAATAGAAAATGGAAATAGGAAAGGTAAGATGGTAAATGGTAAATGGTAAATGGAAAATGGAAAATGGAAATGGAAATGTAAAATGGTAAATGAAAATGAATTATGGAAATGATGTGGAAATGTATTATGAAAATGACTAAGTGGTGGGTATTATGAAAATGAACTAAGTCGATAATGAAAATCAAATGAAAATGAATTGAGTGGATAATGAAAATCCAAATAGGCTAAGTATGGAAATGGGTTAAGTATGGAATGGCTAAATGTGGAAATGGTTAATTATGGATATGGTTAAATGTGGAAATGGTTAAGTATGGAGAATAGTGAGGAGGGGGAGCAGAGTGGAAATAAGGAAAAATGGATAAGTATGGGACAAGTCCATTATCTGGGTCATGTAAGTGAGAGGGTCATTCTGTAGAATGCGGGATTGCGGACCTACAAACCTAGAGAATCTGTATGGATAAAGGGTAAGGAGGTTCATACCAAAACGAGAAATACGACTAAGGGAAATGGGGTGAGTGATCCCACAAATAATATGAGACTAAGTATGGCATGAAGAACCAAGAAAATGAGACTAAGTGTGGTTCCAATAATTCTAATTGAGGTTCCAAGAAAGTATTAGTTCTGACAAAAATTAACTGTGTTGCACATGGAAAAGCACTCTTTGGGTGATTGAACAAAAACCTGGATATCTTGAGCATACAAAATCATATTTTTAATCCATAAAATGTGTGATGAAGCTGAGACTGAGGGATACACAATGAATTGATAATATACTATAATTTCATTCTTCTAATATGGATTTTTTTTATTATTATCCCCAAAGCGGGTAATCTAGGTGATCAATTTTTTTTATCAACATCTGGCTCCAACTGTGGGAAAATGACCCCTTCTGGGTTGTTGAGAATCCAAAATCCTAGTTTGGTTTCCTTCTCCATTGAGCCATGGATTCATATTCAAACATTACCTCCATTTCGTAAATGCTTTATTGTGAAAAGATTTGACTGCAGAAAAAAACTTTGTACAAACCAGATCTACCTACCCTATGCTACTTGAAACAAAGGGACACTTTTAGGTGTAGGTAGATTTCCAATGGATACATTCAATCATACATATGATATGTGGAATGAAATTCATAATTAGGAAGCACATCGTGACTGGTAACAAAGAGTTAGGGGCATGTTCAAATTGTGTTGGAGAAAAACTGAACCGGATGTGCTAAGAATATGATGGCATTGCTTGGCCAACAATGCTTTGAAACCATGTTTTGATATAATCAATTATTGGTTTCTCCAGAATTTTATTGTCTTGGGTTGAATGAGGAGTTTCCAATTTCGAAACACTTTCATCATTTTTCTTATCATTGACCACATCCAAGATTCTTGATTCATCAACAATGTATTGAAATGATTCTTCTTTTATGCAATGACAATCCTTCCCATCATTGTTCTCAAAAGTAATTTCTTCCACCAAATGTTCTTGTTTCCAATTCTCTTGTGACATTTCATCATCTGTTACAACATATTTCATATGAATATATTGGCTAAAATATACTTGTGCATTTGGTGGAGGATCCTCAATTTCAATTTCAAACTTGTTGCATGAAGAATCCTCATATGGAGTATATGAGAGGCTGAAAGTTTGCACTTGAAAATCGAAATTCTCATTTTTATTTTCATCTATATGGATAGAAGAAATTTTTTCCATTCTTTGATTAGATTTTTCTTCCAAATAATTCAGTTTATTGTCTTGTTTCCATATGGGAGAGGGTGGGTGGGAAAAAAAATTGAAAGAATCAGAAAGGACATATGAGTGTATTCTTGGGATGAACATTTTAGCAAATGAGGTTTCCAACACATCCCAACTGGTAATGGTCCCACGAAACAATGAATAGTGCCATTCAAGAGAATCCCCACACACAGTTTGTAAAAATAATTGACATGTAACATTGCTCTCAGTTACATTGAAAACATCACATGTGATTTTGAATTTAAACAAGTGTTGCTCTGCATCCTCTGAAGTATTCCCAAAAAATATAGAAATTTTTTAAATAAGAATATTAGGCATCTGAAATTCAACTTCTGGTAGATTTAAAGGGGTTCTATGAAATTGCATCCTTCTTTGGATAATTCTTTTTTTTTATGAGTCTTGTAAAGCCATTATTGGTATTGGTGAAGAAGGAAAAGTAGTGTCACAACATGAATGAAGTTCTTTAGTGGAGTCGCTATGAGGATTTTACTGAGTTTCTTGAATCTTTCCAATAGATTTGTTAGAGTGTTTAAGAATTTTTTCAATGGAATCACCAGAGAATTCATTCTATGAAATCTTTGATGGTTCTTGGCTTATTTTGAGGTCATTCCAATATCTTTGGCCATTCTTTTATAAATCCAATGCATTAGGACACACAATAGTCTTCTTGAATCTTCTTTTTGAAACTTTGAAACATGGATATTCTCATTCTTCAATCATATCTGAGACAAAGCCTCATATATCTTGAAAATAAACACTTCCCTAGAAGAGTCGCCAAAATGTTGATCTAAAATACTATTTTATGGTCTTAAGGTCAACCTCATGAGGATATGAATCCCCTTGCATTTTTAGAGAGGTGGTACTCCTCTTGTTCTTATAATTTCAAGAAAATAAAATGAAACAAAATAAAATATTAGAAGGACCAGACTTTGTATTTACATTTGCATTCAAGGAAAACCAACGCCTGAGATTTGGGACCGGGTGTTTTAAAAGAAACTCATATGTATAATATTTACTATGTGAATAGGTAATATGCTTACAAAATATAAAGGATTGATATATCCATCATAACATTCATCAAAATATTTAACAATGCCAAAAATAGAGAGAATAGAAATTGAACCGCAAATAAAGAGAGATTTAAATGATCATTCCATAAAGCACCAAAAATATTATGATAGATAAAACATTGGGTAACTCAAGCTTCTGATTAAAGTCTTTGATAATACACTAATGTAATATCCCAAGTTGCTCTCTTGGAGTCTCAAAAATAATAATGAGTCTTTAAATACAAAGGTAAAAGTATTTAAAGAAAATAAATACATTCTCCCTTCAAAGAGGACTAGGATTGGGCTCATGCAAACAATAAAATAAATACCTGGAAGATAAGAGAAGGACAACCAAGAATTATCCTGAATCCCTCAAAATACCGAGAAGACAAAGGAAAGAAGATAAAAAATTGTAGCATAAATGGATAGAATAAAAACTGAAAGGAAAGAGTTAATGTTTGAATCATTGTGATGGAAAAAATATGGTAACCTTCACTTGCTTGCAGATGGCTCCTTTATAGGTACATTTTGTGGTTCAGGTGGCATAACTTCTCTAATTGTTCTCGGAGTAGTTAGGGTTTTCCTTTCTAGAAATTTCCATGATTCCTTTTGGAGTAAACCATTTTTTATTAATGCTTGATTAGATTTTCATTAATAACTTTATTTCATTGAAATTCATTCCTCCAAGTAGGACCCATTTATTCCTTTAATAAAGTTTATTTAATAAAGTTTATTTTCAATTTTTTCAACTTGAATGCCTTTAACAAACTCAGACCGTGTTTTAATTTTTTGAGTGATTTATTTTACTTTTAAGCCATTAAAAGTACTCTATATTCAATCTTCATAATCTTATATTTCCAACGACTCCTCCTGAGCACAATTTGTATTTTTGGATCTTAAGTTATAAGCTCAGGAAGTTGAGGTTCCTCATCAAACCATGAAAAAATCGCTGATTTTTATTCTAGTTTTTTGGAAGTGTTATGGCCAATTTATCCTCTTGAAAACTATTTCATCATTTTCCTTTTGAAATTACCTTTCCAATGAGGTAATGTTTTCCCCAATCGGACACCCGGATCTTGAGTTATGGCTTCCAGAAATTTGTCACTCAACCACTATTCATCTAATTCACGAGTTCATCTTAGCCCTTGATATAATTTCTTCCACTTCATTAAAATTTTGACTTTTCCCTTTAAAATGATATCCCACATGCATCGTGGTCAAGAATATTTAAGTGTTTATAATGAAAACTTTACCATAATATTCATGTGGAACAAAGAAGACTATAGGGACTTTGGTGTAGCTCTCATGCCTCAGGAAAATTTCATGAATTAAAAAAATTTGATGACCCAAACAACATCCAGTCATAGCCACACTACCACATTAATGGAAAACAAAAATGAATTATGGAAATAATGTGAAAATGAATTGTGAAAATGACTAAGTGGTGGGTATTATGAAAATGAAAATAGGATAAGTATGGAAATGGGTTATGGAATGGTAAATGTGGAAATGGTTAAGTACGGAGATGGTTTAATGTGGAAATGGTTAAGTATGGAGAATAGTGATGATCAGAGGTCCACACCAAAACTAGAAATACAACTAAGTAAGTAAATAGGAAAAAAGGAAACACGAAAAGTAAAATGGTAAATGGTAAATGGAAATAAAAATGGAAAATGAAAATGAATTATGGAAATCATGTGGAAATGAATTGTGAAAATGACTAAGTGGTGGGTATTATGAAAATGAAAATAGGATAAGTATGGAAATGGGTTAAGTATGGAATGGTTAAATGTGGAAATGGTTAAGTATAGAGATGGTTAAATGTGGAAATGGTTAAGTATGGAGAATAGTGATGATGGAGAGAAGGAAAAATGGTTAAGTATGGGACAATTCCATTATGCGGGTCATGTAAGTGAGAGGGTCATTCTGTAGAGTGCAGGACTACGGACCTAGAGATGTATGGAGAAAGGGTGAGGAGGTCCACACCGAAACCAGAAATAAAACTAAGGGAAATGGGGTGAACCAAGAAAATGAGACTAAGTGTGGTTCCAATAATTCTAATCAAGGTTCCAAGAAATCTTAGTTCCAATAAAAATTACTTTTGTTGCACATGGAAAACTGCTCTATAGGAAATTGAACAAAAACCTGGATATATTGAGAATACGAACTCAGATTTTTAATCCATAAAATGATTGAAGGAGATGAGAATAAGTGATACACAATGAAATGATAATATACCATAATTTCCTTCTTCTGATATGGAATTTTGTTTTATTATCCCAAGAGTAGGAAATCTAGGTGATCAAAAAAAAATTATCAACAAGGCCCTAAAGAAATTTTTTGCACATTCAGGGAAAATAATGTCACCTCAAATATGGGTCTCGGGGCCTTGGAAATTGTCATGGGAGGAAACATGAACCTTAGGCCCCAAAATAAGCTTCTATCTATCCAGGGCCAAGAAGGATGCCTCGAATAACCACACATGGACTCCTAAAGGTATCCTTGGCCTATGATTGGGGATGTGAGTGCACTAGGTGGTTTTGAGTAGTAGGAATGTGTCTCAAGGACATGGAAATAATTTAGGGAATAATTCCATGCCTTAGGTCCTAAATAAGTCTTTGATGAATCCAATTGCATGAGCAATTCCTTGAAGCACCACATATGAACTTTGGAGGGTATTCTTAGCATATAAGAAAGGATGTTAGTGCCCTCACAATATTTTGATCATTAGGAATGTATCTTAAGGCCTTGATATGGTCGAGTTAAACCCAACCCTTAGTCAAAGTACAAAGCTTCTAGGGATCTAGGGCCAAACATGATGCCTCAAACCACCACAGTTGACCTCTTAAGGTTTTTGGCAACTTCTAGGGCTCAAGGTTAATGAATGACACCTCAAACCACCATACACGACCTCTTGAGGGGATATTTTTCCTTCACGTGGGGATATTCACATCATTAAGATATTTTAAGAACTCGATATAAGTCTTGTGTACTTGGGCATGATCAAGAGAGGAAACCCAAACCTTAGGTCCTAAAGGAATATTTTAGGCATCTGGGCCAACAACAACATGTTGAACCACTAAAAAGGACCTTTCAAGGATATCGTTTCTCTCCAAATAGGGATAGTCAACATTATGAGTTTTTGAACATTAAGTATGATTCTTGGACCTTGGATATGGTTAGGGGAACAAACCTAAGAGTTAGTCCATAAAGGAAGCTTCTTAGTTTTTAGGGCCAAGAATGACACCTTGAACCACTACAAATGACTTCTCGAGGGAATCCTTTGCCTCTAACCAGGTATAGAGGTACCATCATAATTTTTTAGCACTAGGTATGAATCTTGGGGCCTTGAACATGGGTAGGGGATGAAATGTGAACCTTAGCCTTAAAAGGATCTTTTATCCATCTAGGGCCAAGAAAAATGCCTTGAAAAAACACACATTTCCTGCTAAATGTATCCATGGCCTATGATTTAGTATTTTGGTGCCACTAGGTGGTTTTGAGTAGTAAGGATCTCTTAGCACAAGAATTTGCAGCTAGAAGAGGCCTGCCTCTCCATAAGGCAGCCTAAAAAACCTTTATACCCTGAAAAAAGAAGCTACATGTATCCTCATCTCCTTCAGTAGCCAACATTAAGGTCATAAACCCTTTCACAAGATCATAATCTCTTAAAGAGGCTATTGAAGAACAATCCCTACCAAAAGTCTCTATCCTACAAATAAATAAAGAGAAGGGCCAAGGCATTGGAAAGCTTGTGTCCCTTTTTGCAAAGATAAACAATTGATGAAACACTACCTCTGCCACCTATACAGGCTTCTAAGTTCTTAATGTTCAAAGTTTTGGGTTTTTTACAAAGAATTAATCCCTTCGGCAGTAATAAGTGCAAACATTCTGTAGCGCTATGGTGCTACGGAATAGTCTATTTTTTATGTTCCGTCGTTTTGCTACCTACAATGTTGTCGAATCGCCTAAAGATAATGGTGCTACTACTACTCAAGGTTGATACCCATTCTTCACATGTCCAAGTGAAGGTGTTGCATATTTTGATGGAACTACCTAAATTTTGACAGAACACACAGGCGGGCGCTACGTAAATTCGCTACCAAAATTCTGGCAGAAACTGAATTGTGCAGATTTTTACAAGGACACTTCTACCAATTTTGAGTGACTAACTTAAAACTTAGATTTTGAACAATTGAGAAGGTATTTTTGCAAACTGGAGGAGGTTTTTGTTCATCACATACCAAATAACAAACACCTCTCTCCGTTTTTCAAAATATGTTATGGTTAGATACATATTTCACATAGAAGTGGTGCTACGGAATGTGTTGTTGAAACTCTGTTTTAAGACTGCTAAACTGGCATTTTTGATAAGTTGACTTCCAGAAGGATTTTCGGGTGCACTAAGATGAATTTTTAAAACATGAAGGATTTTACTGTGAAGAGAAGGCCCATGAAAATTAACCTCTATATTTTTTAACGCAGGTGTCACAGATTGGGAGATTATAAAGAATCTTTGAGCCCTATGTTTTCAATTTTCGTGATTTCCTGTTTGAGACATGTTTTTGTGACACCTGTTGCGGCCAGATGGAGATGAATTTAAAGAAACTRAGAGATTTTTCTTCATAACGATTTTATATACAAAAATTGATCTCATATTTTATACATTTGTTACGTTTTGAGAATTAAAAGTGGCGTTTGGAAGCCTAGTTTTCATAATTTYGCCTCCTGAAAAGAAGGAAATTAGTTAAAACGTGTCATTTTTTGTTTGTAGTTGTTTCTATTTTGGGAAAGTRGTTGGAGTTCTAATGGGTGAGCTAGAAAGGACCTATATGTCAATATATTCATTATACAAGAKTTTAGGAAGGTTGGATTCATGAGCCAAGAGAGGCTTGAGAGAGTAGGAGCAGTTTTAGTTGCGCATTTGTAAGCCTTAGGGCCTGTTTGTTATGAAATTTTCTATCATTAAATATTCATGAGAGATGTTATCATATTGTCTTCCTAGTTCTCACACTTATTTGTTATCTTCTTTCTTAAGAATATTTCAAGTTTTGAGGATCATAGCTTCCATTGATTCATTGATTCATGAACAACAGAGGATTTGTTGTAGCTTACCCATTAAATCATTGTTCATTGTTTAAGAAAATCTTTATCTATTGCAAAAAGGATCTATGTTAAATGGGTGTTCTTCCTTTTGTCATATTCACCATGCTTCTACTCATCATTATATATCTCTTTTTCTGATATACATTTTGATTGCCTTTGATCCGTAGGATGTTATGACTCCATGCCCAATGGCATGCCTCCGCAGAATTTTTGTTGCCCTCTCCCTTTATTTCTCATCTTCCTGATCCATCTATTCAAACCATTTTAATCCATTTACATTTCTATGTTACTAAGCTTAATCTCATTTGCAGTCTGGGAGTGACTCTTGGACTCATAACATAATTGGCACCCTTGCCAGGGACGGAGATGAATGAGAAATCTTCCCTGGAAGAATGACATTGATCAGATCTAGATTTTGATGGTGAACAAGGGTTGGTCACATATTTAGGACTGCATCATTCACCTGGCGAATCCACAATCAAAGACTCCACTGGGGAGGATCCTATTGACACAAAGATGAAAGCACACAAGGGAAAAACCAGGTATCAGTTTATGAGTTTTCTTCATGAACTGTTGTTGTTCTTCATCGGCTCATTTTTTTCTTTTCCCTTCGCATGTAAAGAGGATTATCTGGTTTTTTTTTATTCGGATTATCATCAACATAATTTTGTATATACATCCTTGCAAGATGAAATTGTGTCACATACTTGTGTTTTTGAGGTTGATCCCGTGTCCTTGACTCAACCTTTTTATAAAGACAAGATTTGCATTCAAATCCCTCCTGAACCTGATCACCCTTGTAACATTGAAGAGATTGAAATTGTTTCAAATCCTTCATAGATATCATCACCTTCTGATATTACCATTGACCCTTGATATCAGTTGGCTACATCTCATACTTAGCCCACTATTGTTCAAAGTAGGATCTGAGATAATATTTTTCAACCTTTAAGGTGACCACCTTACCTTCATCCTTATCCTCTTAATTTTCTTGAGTATCTTCCCCGATTTCCTAGAGGGGATCATGTTATAGCTGAGAGGCATTTGGAATCCTTTGAGAACTTTATTGATTAGTTTGAGATAGTGCATGATGATTTTAACATGAGGTTATTCTCCAATTCCTTATTTGGAGATGTTTCTATATGGTTTAGGAGTTTGAGGGCTCATTCTATTTGTTCATGGATCAAGCTATCTGATATTTTCCAAAAGCATTGGGGAGAGAATAAGTCTTTTGACCAATACCTGATTGAGTTTCATGATTTGCGGAGAGGAGAGGAAGAAACTATGGATGTCTTCAACCAAAGATTGTATAATCTTTATCATAACATGCCATCAAAGATCTGATATTCTGATGTTGTTGCCATGGTATACTATGTAAGGGCTCAACATTCTGAGTTTTTCCTTGTCCTAAGAGAAATAAAATATTCATCCTTAGAATGCTTATTTGAAGATGCCAGATAAGTTGAGAAGAATATCCATGCTAGCAAGAGAATCCAAGATCAAGTTTGTTCTGCAAATCTGCATGAATATGAGAAAACAAGTTGTCAGTGCATTTCAGATTTTAAGAAAGAAGACAGTGAGTATGAAGCATATCTGGAACAACATCAAGAATATGAGTATGTGTCAGATTTGAAATTAGATTCTTCAGTATCTTCAGATTTGCCTATGGACAGGTATGCATGTCAAGTTGATGATCAATTTTTCAGACCTTTGTGAGCATGAAGTAACTGATGATCATATTGACAATTGCATATTTCTTGATGATCATTATCAATATGATTTAAATCTTGTATTATCATCATGTGTTTATCATTATTCTGAAGAAAAAATTGTTAATATTGATGATCAAAATCTGATCACAAGAAAACTAAAGGGTTATCAATTTTCAAAGAAAGAGGTGGTCATGGATAAGCAGTTGATTTTTGTGAATCAGTATGTTTATGATTTTGGTTTCAAGGATCCAGTTGCAGTATTATTGGATTCATGCATTTCAGATCACCCAAAATCTTTAGATTTCATTTACTCATCAACACTTTCAGGTGAGTATGGTTTTATGAATGATTATCTATCATTGGTGATATGTTTATGTTATTATCTATTGATCAGCAATAAAGACAAGACTATTTCAGTTTTGAAATTACTTGAATGGATATTATGGAATTATTCCTTTACCTGATCAGGGTGCAGATCCAGTTAGAGTAGGAGTAGGAAGAAATAATCTCATTTAGATAATTTTCTTTTTGTTAGTTTGCAGTAGTTAGATTTCAATTTCAAATAAGGAGCAAAGGTGCTCTCAAGCATGAAGGATTCTAGGACAGGAATGAGGGAGGATAAGGCACTAAAACTACAAGATATCTTAGAGCCTCACAGGGAGGACTCTATCCCCCATGGAGCCTATGTTAGCACAAGAATTTGCAGCTAGAAGAGGCCTACCTCTCCATAAGGAAGCTCAAAAAACCTTTATAGGCAGAACAAAGAAGCTACACTTCTCCTCATCTCCTTTAGTAGCCAGCATCAAGGTCAGAAATCCTTTCACAATATCATCATCCCTTAAAGAGGTTGCTGAAGAACAGTCCCTACCAAAATTCTCTATCCGACAGAAGAAGAAAGATAAGGGCCAAGGCATTAGAAACCTTGTGTCCCTTTTTGCAAAGATAAACAATTGATGAAACACTACCTCTGCCACCTATAAGGGATTCTAAGTGCTTACTGTTCAAAGTTTTGGGTTTTTTACAAATAATTAATCCCTTTGGTAGTAATAAGTGCATACATTTTGTAGTGCTATGGCACTACAGAATAGTCTATTTTTTATGTTCCACTGTTTTGTTACCTACAATGCTGTCGAATCGCATAAAGCTAATGGTGTTGCTACTACTCAAGGATGCTACTGATTCTGCACATGTCCAATTGAAGGTTCTGCATATTTTGATGATGCTACCTAACATTTGAAAGAACACATAAGCGGGCACTATCTAAATTCGCTACTGAAATTCTGGTAGAGACCGAATTGTGCAGATTTTTTCAAGGACGCTTCTACCAGTTTTGAGTGAATAACTTAAAACTTTGATTGTGAACAATTGAGAAGGTATTTTTGAAAAATGGAGGAGATTTTTGTTCATCACATACCAGATAACAAAATCCTCTCTAGAGTTTTCAAAATCTGTTATGGTTAGAGAGATATTTGACATAGAAGTGGTGCTACAGAATGTGTTGCTGAAACGCTATTTTAAGACTGTTGAACTGACATTTTTGACCAATTGACTTCCAAAAGGATTTTCGGGTGAACTAAGATGAATTTTAAAAATATAAAGGAGGTTATTGTCAAGAACGGGCCCATGAACATTAACCTCTTTAATTTTTCACACAACTGTCATGGATTGGGAGATTCAAAAGAATCTTTGAGCCCTATGTTTTCAACTTTCGTGACTTCTTGTTTGAGACATCTTTTTGTGACACCTGTTTTGGCCAGTTGGAGCTGAATTTAAAGAAACTAAGAGAGATTTTTATTCATAACAAGTTTATATACAAAAAATGTTCTCATATTTTACACAACTGTTATGGTTTGAGAATTACAAGTGGGGTTTGGAAGCCTAGTTTTCATAATTCCGCCTCCTGAAAAGCAGGAAATTAGTTAGAATGGGTCATTTTCTATTTGTAGTTGTTTCTATTTTGGGAAAGGGGTTGGAGTTCGAATGGGTGAGCTGGAAAGGACCTATATGGCTATATATTCATTGTAAAAGAGGGTAGGAGGGTTTGATTCATGATCCGAGAGAGGCTTGAGAGAGTAGGAGTAGTTTTAGTTGCTCATTTGTAAGCCTGAGGACCTATTTGTTATGAAATTTTTTGTCATTAAAGATTCATGAGAGTTGTTATCAGATTGTCTTCCTTGTTTTCACACTTCTTTGTTATCTTCTTTATTGA
>JZKD02S2057537.1:34875-47459 GCA_000966675.3 Picea glauca
TCGTGAACAAATGGGTGGAAGGTTATTTGCGGAATTACATTTTGGGGCAGCAGAGAACTTGGGTGAAGTGGTTACACCTGGGGGAGTACTGTTACAACACCACCCACCACATGTCCATTGGCATGACCCCTTTTCAGGCACTCCATTGGCTACGAGGCCATGACTTTTGCAGACGTTGTATTCGGTGACAGTAGGGCACTGAAGGCCAGATATTGGATACAGGATAGCCAGGATATTCTGAGAGCATTGAAGGAGAACATGAGGGTGGCCCAGAATCAGCAGAAGATGTATGCGGACAGGCACAGGACCGAGCGCTCGTTCGAGGTGGGAGATTTAGTGTTCCTGTGACTACAGCCATACCGACAATATTCATTGAAACAGAAGGGGGCCGAGAAGCTCAAACCTCGCTACTATGGGCCATTGGGCCCTACAGGATAAGTCGGAAGGTGGGGCAGGTTGCATACGAACTAGAGCTACCTGAGGGGAGCAAGATTCATAATGTGTTTCACGTATCGTGCCTTAAGCAGGTAATAGGACAACAGGTGGTCGCCTCACATGAGTTACCCCCTTTGGATGACGAGGGACAGTTGGCCACCAGCCCCAAAGAGATTTTACAGGTATGGGAGAGGAAGCTCCGTAACAGGGTGGTCAGAGAGTTTTTGGTGAAATGGAAGGATCTACCTGTGGAGGATGCTACTTGGAAAAACGAGCAGGTGTTACAGTTTCCAGGTTTGAAGTTGCTTGAGGACAAGCAAATTTGGGCAGGGAGGACTGTAATGTCCCATTTTTCCTAGGCAGTCAGAATACCGTGGTGGTTTACACAGTTTCCCGTAAACCATTAGACGGATGAGTTAGGGAAATGATATTGGTAAAGTCACTTTNNAATTATAAAGTGAAAACTTAGGAAAAGTGAGTTTATTAATATTAAACCCCTCTTTGAGGGTATTTCTCTCCAAATATTAATTAAATGAATATATTAATGGAGAAAAAAGAAAAGTGGAAGAGAAAAAGGACGGGTGAGGGTTGTAAAGGATTATGGACTATTCATTTGAAAAAATTGATTTTGGGGAAAAGCTCAGAGAGCTAGCGAGGGTTTCAGCTGGAAACCCATTTCGGCACTCGGATTCGGCAGTGAAACTATCTGTCCTAGCCGGGAGATTGGAGAAGCCATTCTGGCTTTTCATTTGCAGGTATTGGCATCATGATTCGAAGAGCTTCATTGAGGAAAGAACTTATTTGCAGATTTGGGAAGAAAAGGCATTTGTCTCCTTGGCACGAGTGGAGAGTTTGGGCGTTTCCCTTGAGCTGGGCGAGTTCTTCATTATACTGCCATGTTTTCCCACTAAGGCCGAGTTTCCTCATCTCCCAAGTGTGGTACCACTGCTGGGCGTGACCTTGAGCTTATTGTTTCAGCTGGTTATCATTTCTGGGTTGCGTGTTATCCATGTTGGTCGTGTTTCCACCCCAGGTGCTGCGTGTTCACTGTTGGTGCTGCGTGGAGGGTAAGGGTGAAGCTTGATGTTGGATTCGACCTCTGTTGGGTGACTTTACAGTGCTGAACAAGTGGGATAATGCTGAGACGTGACTGTTAGATCGCCCCATCAGCTGGCTGTGCAGTGTATTCAGGGCCGTCCCCTTTCTATCAACACGTGTGGCAGACATGGCATCCTTTCATTGCTGAGTGTGATTGAAGTTTCGAGTCTTATATATCATTCATCCCTTCATCTTGAGAGGTATTTCACTTCGTTTGTTTGTCATAAACTCAGCCTTCGCTATTTAAATAAAATCAGTCTGAGTTGGTTAAATTGTTCATTCAAATGTGATCGTTTTCATTATTATTTTTATGGGTTTGTCTTAATATTGAAACAATACATTATGCACTTCACGGGGGAGGTATAAGGGGTTAAAAGACCACCCAACCAGCAAGCAAACGCAGAAATATACCATTGTCCATTAAAAATTCACCTTCAACAGTCAAATACAAAACCATGCAAAGTGTTTGACGGAATTCCAACACCAAAACTAGAAGGGTTTTTCCAATTTTTGCAACTTAGAATATTTCAACTACCTGTTATCCCCTAGCTTAGGGATAACTAAGGAGATTATGTCTCGAGGCCCATAGGTCCTAGACATGGAGTACCAAGAGCCAGATCGATTTGAGCATGGCCCTGGAGGGCCCATCTTTTCATTCAGCGCCTCCACTTTTTCAGCAGCAGCAACATCCATCACCTCGGCCTGGTCCTGTAGCAGAGATGGATCTTGCTCCATGAGGTAATGAGTCCAGGTATCATGGTATGTGTCACTCTGATCCTCAAAACCTTTGAATATGTGCATTCAATTCTTTTTTCTTCTAATGGGTGCTTGGATATTATACTTCTCCACTTGACCATACCTGGGGGGAATGACAGGATTCCCTAGTAAGCTGGTACCCATAGGGTTTGAGTTTCCACTAGAGGGATTCATGAAATTCCATCATCCGCTCCCACCATACTTACCACTTTTCATCCTTTTCCCGCTCATCCATCCCATTACACTGGTCCAGGCATTGGGTTGGCCAAATATTTAAGGGTTGTACCTTGCCTTGTGGGAAGAAGGGGCTAAAGGCCCAGAGAGTAAAAGTACCTAGCAAAAGATAAAATCCAAAAGAATGAAACCTTGAGGTGCTTCGCCCAGGGATCCCCGAGAAAGCAATAAAAGGCTTCTCAGCAAGAAACAGAGGGACCCATAAGAAAAGGGGAAAATAAAATAAAACAAGACCTAGTTAGAGGATGGGGGGTCTCATCACGAGCCAGCCTATCAGGTACATTGGCATGTAGTGGTATGAAACTACCAGCAATTGGTCACCACGCCAGGGTAGTGGCTCTTGGTGGCATAGCTAAGAGAAAGGGGGTCTCATCACGAGCCAGCTTTCTCATCTCCGTGAAATGCTTGTGGGTAACATTACCACCACTGGTCACCACGCCAGGGCAGTGTCCCCTAACTAGCCTCTTGAAATAAAAAGCAATAAAAATAAAAGATAAAAAGCATGAATGGGCTTGGAAACATTTGCATCCATGACAGGTGCAGCTCACCCTCTTTAGAGGCACCCACAGGTAAGCCATGCATTTCCCTACTATCACTGCACCCCTTGCCTAGACATCCCTTACCACCTCATCCACACACATGGCCTGGATTTGATTTCTCCCAGAAACATCTCACATCCAATGAACATTAGCCCAATCGGATGTCCCAACGTTTCCTCCAAACTTGGCTGGTAGACTTATATAATGTCCTTGAGCACTTGTTCGAGTGAATGGGGTTTTATGCACATGTTTAATAAATTTGATGATTAGATGTGATTGACATTGCTATGATCCCTGTGACTTATGAGCCCATGTTGGTCGTATCTCTTGATGTTGCAGGTCCACACCCGATGGCAGGTACACATGGGGAGATGATTAGTTCGGACCTCCATGGGGCTAAAAGCCCACGAGATGGATGTTGAGACCCCAGCAGGGGGCAGAGACAGATCAGAGGATTGCACCGGAGAGAGAGGAGGACGTTCCACTAGGGGAAGCCTAGCAGGCCTAGACCAAGGTGGGTTGTGCCCTTTCCACCATGACGTAGGCCTTGGAAGGCCCATGACGTCACCAGGTCACCCATAACGTCATCCAGTGCTTTGGGAGGTTTTGGAGGCAGTTGTGTGCCAAGTGGCACGTGTGGCAGGTTCCTGAGGCCCAAGAAGGCCTAACGTTTTTCTCTAGGAGGCCAATGTTGCCCTAAAAGGGCCTAATGTCACCCCAAAAGGGCATGACATCACCTTTTATGGTTGATTTAGGGTTTTAATTATGACATTTAATGTAAAACAATATTTTGGATGTAAACTGGCCTTGTCGGCCTTTTTTGACCTAAATTGTGCTTAAAGGTTAATGGTATTGTATAAATAGAGAGTCTAAACTCTCATTTTTTCATCATCTTTCACTCACACTTCTGTGAGGACTGAAATTGGTGCCCTAATTAGGGTTTTTGGACTGAAATTTAGTGTGCACTTGTTGAAGGAAGGCAAATTTTGGTGTTTTTGGCATTTTTCTTGGTGGAAAGTCTACAACTATGTGATGTGCTAGATTATGCTTGGTGAATGTAAGTAAATTTATGCAATTATTCTTTCTTTTGAATGGTTATAGTATCTTTACTTTTCATTTTTGCTAAAGCTTATGAAATTGCTAGCCTAAACCCTAAGGATCAAGCACATGTTATTGTCCTTTTTCTAACTTACTATCCACCTACTAGATTGTGCCAAGAAGTCGATTTCCCTTGAAGCTTTGCTAGGGCCTTGCCATTGCAACACTCTAGCATCAATTGCTTCATCCTAGCCGTTTTTGCTTCATCCTTGAGTTAGAGAGGGAGGAAATCTACTAAGGCCTAGGGTTACCTACACCTTAGTAGCTAGTTTCCCCTTAAAGTTTGATAATTGGAGCCTTGGGTTACCAACACTCCAATTCATCAACCTCTCTTGTCTTTAACTCTTCTATTATCATTTACCTTCAACATTTGTTGTTTCACGTTGACTCCATTTGCCCCAAGAAAGTACTAGTCTAAGACCTCCTTTGAGTAATTTGATCAAACAACCTTCAAACCCTATTTTTCGAACAACCTACTAACAACTTCTAACACTAGAATAACCTAACTTACTAACCTTGTTTCTGTTGTTACTAAAGTAAGATACAGCCATACTTTGCAACACTAAAAGCATCTAAAAGAAAATGTTAGAGCTGATTTTACATTGCCCTCTTTGCCTCTGACAAATACTAGCATTTTGCCAAGTTTGTGTTATCATTTCTGGTCATTATTTGAAATATTCTAAGTTGTAAAAGTGGGAAAAACTCATTTATTTTGGTGTAGGACTTTCGTCAAACACCTTACAGACTTCTGTAATTGATGGCTGAAGATGAAATTTTAATAAACTGCAGTATATTTCTTTGTTTGGTTTGCTGTTTTATTGGTTTTCTATCCCCTTATACCTCCCCGGTGAAGTGCCATTTGTATTATTCCGATATTAAGACAAACCCATAAAATAATAATGCAAAACGTTCACATTCAATTGGACAAATGTACTAACTCTGGCTGTTATTTTATTTAAATATGAATGCTGAACCAATGACAGTCAAAATGCGGTAGAAGTACCTCTCAAAGATGAAGAAGATGTCTGCTATAGCAAACTTGGAATCTCCAAACATACACAGCCATGATAAAATACCCAAAACTGCCCACACGAGTTGATGAAGGGGGGCGACTCAAGTGTTGATTGTCCTGTTATCTGATTGGTGTGTTATGGCAGCCTCCAACTCAGTGAAATACCTTTCTTCATGCAAGGAACAGCCAGCAAGTGAGGTCGACCAGTAGCAACTCCTCCCTTTTGCCTCCACGCAGCCCCTTGAACCACACGCAGCTCTTGTTGATGGGGAAAAACGGCCAGCAGAAGAACACACAGCCAATAAATGACAACCAGCAGAGTTTGACAGCTGAAGGTCACGCCCAGCCAAGGAGAAGGCAACTTTGATGATGCATATCTCAACCACAAGAGACCATACGCAGCAGGGAAAAGGAGGTCGCGCCCAGCTCAAGGAAAATCGCCCAATCCTTCCCACGTGCCAAAGAAG
The DNA here is from genome assembly GCA_000966675.3 of Picea glauca. Lineage (NCBI taxonomy): Eukaryota > Viridiplantae > Streptophyta > Pinopsida > Pinales > Pinaceae > Picea > Picea glauca. The sequence continues at coordinate 40,515 of JZKD02S2057537.1, forward strand.
AATGCCCTCTCTCTCCTCAGATCTGAAAATGAAAATCTTCTCCAATAAATCTTCTCGAAATCACAACACCAATACCTGCAAATGAGAAACCGGAATGGCTCCTCCAATCTCCCGGCTAGGGCAGATAGTTTCACTGCGGAATCCAAGTACCAAGGTGGGTTTCCAGCTGAAACCCTCGTTTGCTCACCGAGCTCTTCTCCCAAAACTCAATTTTTGAAAATGAAAAATCAATCCCCCTTTTTCCCCTTCGATCGTCCTTTTATTCATTCACTTTTCCTTTTTTCCATTAAAATATTCATTTAATTAATAATTGGAGAGAAATACCCTCAAAGAGGGGTTTAATATTAATAAACTCACTTTTCTTAAGTTTTCACTTTATAATTCGAAAGTGACTTTACCAGTATCATTTCCCTAGCTCATCCGTCTAATGGTTTACGGGAAACTGTGTAAACCACCATGGTATTCCGACTGCCTAGGAAAAATGGGACATTACATTATTGAAGCATTATTGAGTCATAATTGTGAAGCTATTGCTATCTATATTTGTTGTTATAAATTTCTGTTTACTTCACATTCATATCAGCCATTTGCTTTATTTGACAAAGTCTGAGGTTTTATGAAGTACTAACGGCAAATGTACTTGCCAACATATAGTTTTTTTGTTGCTTTGTTCCAAGCAGGTACACTTATGTGATATTGTATCTTAATTGGTTGTTTAACCGAACTTTTTGATTGGTGGTGACTTGTGAGAGGGGACCTTTACTTAGCTTTTATCCATTGCCTTCTCAAAACCCCAAGTCACCGAGGACGTCTTCCCTAGGCCTACCACCCTAAATAGAAAGAGACATCTTATTGAGGTGACACTGATAGGATTAGTCTCCTGTTTCACCAATTTGCTCTCTTTGACCTTTCTCTTCTATCAAAGTACAAATTGCCTGATAACACTACCGAAGGTCGCAGAAGAGAGCTAAGGCATCTAACTGTCTTTGTAATCCCAGTGGAGATGAGGCTAGGAGGACCACATCATCGACGAAAAGAAAGATGGATATCAGAACCTGGTGGAGGAGACACCCGTCATTGTCCTGGATATGCTCGTGGAGAAGGGCCTCTAACTCATCAATATAAATCCCAAACGATGTGGGGGATAGGGGGCAGGCCTGTTTAACTCCGATGGTACTCTTGATGAAATCTGACAACCCATGAACTGTGCGGAGGCGACCAAGAACCGACTCATAGAGACGCATGTTGGCAGTCAATAAGGTAAGGGCTTCTCTCGAGACGAATTCAAAAGCCTTTCAAAAATCTACAAAGCAACAGTAGACTTTCGAAGACTGATGTCGTGCCTCCTCAATGATGGCTTGGAGTGTAAAGATGTGATCAATGGTTTGATGATCGGGTCAGAATATTGTTTGTTCCTTAGCTCTGAGTTGTCTACGTTCAAGCTCACTAGAGAGCTTCCTATGGAGAACCATAGCATAGAGCTTCAAGAATGTATGCACCACCATGATCGTCCTATAATTGTTGGGATCCAAGCTGGGGCCCGATTTGTGTATTGAGTGAATCATGTGATGCGACCAAGGCGAAGGAAAACATGTACGAACCACACGGTTGAAGAGTTCATCCAAGTGAGAAACCAAAGCATGAAGACCGTGATTAAAGAACTCTGCCTGAAATCCTTCCTCATATGTTGCTTTGCTATTGTTCATCATCCAAACGCCCTCTTTGATGTCCCTGTGTGAAAATAAGAAGCATGAAGAGGGTAGAGAGGTAAGATCTAAGAAGTAAGCTAACTTAATAGATGTTATCCTACTGGGTGACAACACCCCTTCAAAAGCCAAAATAACAAAATTATATGCAAGAAACTAAGCTAAGATTACCTTATATAATTAAGCACAAGACATCCAACATCCACACAAATGTTGCAAACCACATTCTTGACCTCCAAAGCCTTTATTTATTCCAACTAAAGTATTACAATAGCATTACAATAGCAAGCTCAGCCCAAACTCTCATTAACCAACAAGAGAGGAGGTAGCTTGGTTATATAGAAAGAGCGGGGGCATTTCCCAATGAGGGGGGAGCACTTCCAAAGAGAGAACTAGCCAAGTGGGAAGAGGAAAGGTCGCCACCACTCCAACATCTAGAGAAAGGTGCCACCACTGAAAGAAAGGAAGAGTGAGAGGGCGCCACCTCTCAAGAGGGAGGGTGCACCTCCTCTTGAGATCTTCACCCACTCAACTCATCTCCAAACTAAATCACTCACAACTCACCTCAAGTGCCACTAACTAGTAGAGAGGAATAGTTAGACTGTAGACAAGCCAAAAACAAGTTTTCGGCATGTTTCCTTAAAAATAAGGAGCTGATTTATTCACCTTTTTTAGGAAATCATTGTTTTTTATGAGTAAAAGTCAATTATTTCACTCGAAAAGGGGGAATATGGGTAAAAGGGGTATTCGGGGTAAGAAAACAATACCCCCCCCAAGGTTTTAAACACCTCCTAGTACCACTTCTTTTATATTTACATAAATTTACAAGGTAAATCTCGTTTTACAGGAAATTTTACGTTTTTATCAAAGCGATTAAAAAATCCTAGAAGGACCTAATGCATGTCCATAAGACTCTGGACAAATGACTAGCATGGTAATATATACATTCGACACTAGAATTAGACAGAACACACCACGGCCTAACCATTAGGACATACTCCAACTTTGGAGGAAGTGAGTAAAAAAACTTAGAAAATTATAAGTAGCTTAAAAGCAAGGTATAACTAACCAACTGAAAAAACACTCTTGAGTTATGCACTAATGACCAAGTCTTGGAGAGATGAGTCTTTTACATACAAGAGACTTCATGCTAACTCATTTTATTACAATTCCCCCATGGGGGTATGGAACATGCATAAAGACGAAGAAGAAGAAATGAAGGGGCAATAATGCCCTGTAGGACTTCGGATTCCAAATTTGAACAAGTACCTTGTTCAATTTTTGATGATCATCCTTAAGTCCTTCCTGGTGCAACTAGGATGGCAACAAAGGGTGCACTTACTCTTGAGTTACCAATTTTTAAGCGCTACATTTTTCCAAACCCCTTAATCTGCCTTTTTATTGTCCTCTTATCATATTTGCAAGTCCACTTTATAAGGTTTCAAGCTATAGCATCACTGCTTTGGGACTAGGGCGAACACGAAAAGGGTAGTGCTCAAGTTTGGACTGGATTTTGAGAGTTCTTTGCTATTCTTCCTTTCTTTAGCATTATTCTTTCCTTATTCTTCTTTTGCTAGCAGCTACAGTCAACCTCTAGGCCTTCAGCCCCTCTTATCATGAGAGAATGGACCATGACCCATTACCAAAGTTTTGTGCACTGTGACAGACTCTAGGATGGAAAGTGTTAAGTATGGTGGGGAAACGGAACATTGAACTTATGAGAGCCCCCTAGTAGTATCCCTTTTCCCTAATGATGTTGAGATAGGCGCAGACATAGATTTTAGGGTATCGACAGTCAAATTCAAATTTTCAATTCTTCCTATTATTTCTTTGAGTTCAAGATTCAGATCGAATTCAGTCTTAATTGACATACATTCAGTCAATTATGGATTACAATACTTATATTTTAGGAATATATAAAACCGAAAGTACTTACCTGTCACAAAAAATCGTGACTCTGCCTCTAGCTGCGTTTTGTGCAAATGATTGATGGTTACCTGCCATGCCCAGGTCAGGGTTTCGATCTATGATTTCCAATACTTGGCATACGACTTCATAGTCCACGGATCTGTAATTTCATCTTCACAATAACCTGTGCAGCTATCACTGTAAATCGTGATACTACCCTGTCTCTATTGCGTCCAATGCTTCCAGCTCCACTGAACCTCGGATAGCGTAATAACAAGTTCTAAACCTGACTATTAGATACTCATCGATGTTGATCACTTCATTTGATCAACTCGATTGAATCAACGAAGGAGTAGTAGATTCACTTAATTAAATCAAAGAATTAGTGAGTTCCGTGTAATACAATCTAAATTGATTTACACAGAATTAACTCTCAGAAGATAACTGGAAATCTAATCACAACATTCACACAGTCATGGAGTTCTTTCGAGCCATGAATAGATTGGAATTCTTTGCATTCAATCTCTGCACTAGAATTACAAAGGATTCTCCCATTTCTCTCTAAAATTAACTTTCTAATCTTCCCTCCATCTACTCTCTCGGTCCCTCTCTATGAATTTAAACAAAATACTTACACACACAGATCCAAAAGATCAGATCCACAATAGAAGGCTTGGATCTCTATTTACAAGATATTCTCCCTAAATATTTCAACTAAAACTAACTTAGGCTATTACAATCAAATAAGGATTCAAATATCCTTTTATTGGATTTTGTCTTATCTCAGAAATTCGAAAATGCCAGCAAATAGACCCAACTCTATTGCTTGTAAATATTTTTGTATTTTCTTCTAGGAACTTTTGCTTGTCTTCATGCCCCTGCATTAGCCTCCTAGGGCCAAAATATACATGGGCTCCTGTCCATGAGCTCTTTCACTGAACCGTTCATCTTCTGTAACATTGCTTCAGTCACCCAAGTAGCATCTGAAATTGGATGATCTTTCCATTTGATCAAATATTGGAAATATTCTTGTTTTTTGGACTTCTTATACACTTTCTTGTCCTCTAGCCCAGCCTCCTCTGCCTCTAGCATTACCATATGTAGGTACCTATTCTTTAGAGCTGTTATTAACTCCATTTTTAGGTGCAGTAGATCCTCCTCTACCACCTTGACCTTCCTTCTCTTTGAAAGTCCCCCCACCTTTGGCAGATTGCTTCCTTAGAAGTTTTCCTTCAGCTTTCAGTGCCTTCTGATAAGCTTCTTCAACTGTCTTTGGAGACATCATACTCAATTCATCCTGAATCTCCATCCTGAGACCATTTATATATTTAGCCACCTTCTCTTGGGTGTCTTGAATCTGTCGAGCCCTAATGCTGACTTTATAGAACTCCTCTATGTACTCTCTGACTGTCAGTAATCTCTGTTTGAGATTCTGCAATTGTCTGTACAATGAAAGTTGATAGTCACTTGGTAGAAATTTCGCTCTCAATTTCACTACCAATCTAGTCCAATTTCTAATTGGTTGTTTACCCAACCTTCTCCTCTCTATCTGCACTCCATCCCACCAAAGTGTTGCATGTCCCTTCAACTTTGTGACAACAAATTTGACCTTTCTCTCTTCTGCCATTTCTTCATAGTCAAAGAACTTTTCCATCTCATTAATCCAGTCAATTAATTCTTCTGGATTAAGATTTCCTTTATAAATAGGAACTTCAGGCCTAGGTTTTGAAGAAGATCCAAACACATTTTTCAAGAACCTCATCTCAGGAGTCAAAATAACATTTTCTTCCTCATCTGGGGATTCAATCTCAGGTTCACTAACATCACCCTTTGGATTGTTCCCTTGAGTTCTTAGCTCTATGGCTTCCAACCTTGCAGTTACTCTCTCCATGACTTCTAATACTTGAGCATTGTCTATGGGCCTTCCTCTGCGACCACCACGACCTCCACGCATTCTAAAAGCCATGTTATAAACTTTTTCCCTGTTTCTGAGATTCTGATTAGTGACAATTTCCTGCTCTGATACCACAATTGATGTTGAGATAGGCGCAGACTTAGATTTTAGGGTATCGACAGTCAAATTCAGATTTTCAATTCTTCCTATTATTTCTTCGAGTTCAAGATTCAGATCGAATTTAGTCTTAATTGACATACATTCAGTCAATTATGGATTTCAATACTTATATTTCAGAAATATATAAAACCGAAAGTACTTACCTGTCACAGAAAATCATGACTCTGCCTCTAGCTGCGTCTTGTGCAAATGATTTCTGGTTACCTGCCATGCCCAGGTCAAGGTTTCGATCTATGATTTCCAATACTTGGCATACGACTTCACAGTCCACGGATCTGTGATTTCATCTTCACAATCACCTGTGCAGCTATCACTGTAAATCATGATACTACCCTGTCTCTATTGCGTCCAATGCTTCCAGCTTCACTGAACCTCGGATAGCGTAATAACAAGTTCTGAACCTGACTATTAGATACTCATAGATGTTGATCACTCCGTTTGATCAACTCGATTGAATCGACGAAGGAGTAGTAGATTCACTTAATTAAATCAAAGAATTAGTGAGTTCTGTGTAATACAATCTAAATTGATTTACACAGAATTAACTCTCAAAAGATAACTGGAAAGATAATTACAACATTCACACAGTGATGAAGTTCTTTAGAGCCATGAATAGATTGGAATTCTTTGCATTCAATCTCTGCACTGGAATTACAAAGGATTCTCCCATTCCTCTCTACAATTAACTTTCTAATCTTACCTCCATCTACTCTCTCGATCCCTCTCTACGGATTTAAACAAAATACTTATACACACAGATCCAAAAGATCAGATCCACACTAGAAGGCTTGGATCTCTATTTACAAGATATTCTCCCTAAATATTTCAACTAAAACTAACTTAGGCTATTACAATCAAATAAGGATTCAAATATCCTTTTATTGGATTCTGTCTTATCTCAGAAATTCGAAAATGCCAGCAAATAGACCCAACTCTATTGCTTGTAAATATTTTTGCATTTTCTTCTAGGAACTCTTGCTTGTCTTCATGCCCCTGCATCACCTAAACAGTGATAACACAGGACTAGGGCATAGATGTTGGCCACCAAGGTGAAACAAGGAAACAGACATAACTTCTTGAGCTAGTGATCCATTATCCAACTTCAACCAATGATCCTCATTCACATGCCTAGTACATTAAGCACAACACTTTGCATGAAAGAAGGACTAACATACATCATGGTGACATTGGCTTACCATCTCCCATACATTGAGTTGACTGGATGTGATGAGCTTGGTTGATCTAAGGTAGAACAAG
>JZKD02S2057548.1:0-28465 GCA_000966675.3 Picea glauca
TTTAATTCACCAGAGTAAACTAAATACATATTTCAAAATAAAAATCATTTTAAATAAAATATTGTTTTTCCAATTTTTTATAATGTTAAAAGTTAACAAACCAAAAAATAGATAAGTTGTAGTTTCAATAGAAAATAATAAATGTATTTTTTTTTTAATAAATAAAAAATAAAAGTCATAAACATGAGGATATACTTGTTTGAACTTTGGAGAAGTTTCGAAGTGTTAAAAACCAACATAAATACATCTTAATTCACTATAGGTGAAAACCTTATATATCTGTCTATGTGTGCATGTCATGTATCAACTCCATGATGAACATTGAAAAAATTACACTCAAATGATTTAACCATAATTTTGAACTGCTTTATCTCTCTATATAGTTGATATTGAAATATTTTACTTAAGGTAAACTTTGACATTAAAAAGATTTTTTTATTTTATTTTTTTTTTTAAGTAAAAAATGATAGGACCTGTTATATTATCATTAACAAGTTACAATGACTGTTTACGAGGCCAGCTGTCACGCCTAAACATGAAACCGAGACAGTTGGGCATCCTATGCCATTTGTTTCCCAGTAAACAAAATTAACAGAGTTCTGTCCTGCCCTAAGGAAATCAGGACTGCCACCCATTAAGTTGAAACTGTATGCCATAAACTAATTGCAAAATAACTAAGATCTAACTGGGCCAAAGCCTGGTTCGGAAACAGAAAAAATATCTAACCAAGAACATCATTGAACCTCTTAGTTGGTGCGCTCATCCTCATCCTCGTGCTTTTTCCATCCTGCTTGAAGCGTGTAGGCCTGCGTGCACATTGGGCATTGCCATTTTGGAAGAGTTCTGGAATGTGCCGTGAACAACATGTCGAGCCGTTGATCAATTCGGGCGAGGCGAAAGACCTGGTCGTCCAATAGACTCCTCAGATTGAAGATGCGAGCGAGATACCCCGAGTCGGTGAAGAGTTGCTAGTCCTACCAGTGGCTGTCGACGGAGGCTGGGGGAATGGGCCCTGTTGCTCCCTCACTTGCATGTGTCGGTCGATTGGAAAGCTAGGTCGCTGCCTCCATAAGTGCACCAGGGGATGATTCTCTGCTTCCTTGGGTGCGGGACAAGGTCTCTTCTTCTACATAACAAGTGGTGAAATTTTTCGCTGGGCTATTGGCTCTGGAACCAAGCAGATTGCCCGAAGGCGAAAGTTTGTCGTCTGAGACGAAATCGGTGGGTGGATTCCAATTGTCCGGGACTGTGAACAGAGGGAGCTTGGGATAGCTCTGCATGGCTTCTTCCAAAGTAATCTCTTCCACGTACGCCATTGGAGGCGTTCGTGGTTTCTTACACCTTTGGAGGGACACCATGGCTAACGCTTGCTCAAATTTCTTCTATCTCTGGCGGTGAGATTTGGCTGTGTACCAAACGACACCCCTGCATGACTTACCTCTTGCTCTGGGCATGGTGGAGACCCTGAAGATGACCAAGGTTCCTTGCGGATGGAAGGCTCTGCTCTAGAGCTTCAAAGGGACCCCAAACTGTTGCTCCAGTGGAATGAACTCTGCATTCAATGCTGCGATGAGAGAATGTCGCTCTATTCTGTCAAGGCGGGGGATAAGGGGGGGGGAAACCGCGACGGCCATATCCATTAAGGCTTGCTATTGCGTGCGCTGGTGCACTGTACCGATCACTTGTGCGAAGGGGCTCATCGCCTGGGTTTGGCTGCGCAGATTCATACTCGGTTAATGACTGAGGGGATGGTTGCCGGTGGATGCATTAGTGCTGCATCCCAGAGTTGTCCTGCATGGCTCTGGTTTGCGACGTGGCACCCCATCCGGGGGGACATTAAAAATAATTTGTTATTAATATATATATATATATATATATATATATATATTAAATGCAAGGTGTCAACTCAATGTTAAACATTGAAGGAATTTCACATCTTCCTCATACTAGGATGTAGAAAGAACACATTAGTAGAATATATATATATATATTTTTTACTTTCAATTACTATATATATAATATATAAATAAAGTTGATACAAAAGTATTTTATTTAAGGTGTACATTGAAATATTTTATTTATCGTAGACATTGAGATTTTTTTGTTATTATTATTATTTTTAAATGTCACATGTCAACTCCATGTTGAGCACATAAGGAATTACACATCTCCCTCATATTGGGCTATAGAAAGCTTCAATGCAATGACAATGTAAATCTTTATACACATTGTTAGAATCAAACCTTTTTGTGGACACCCATATAAGAAAGAATTGTATCTCTATGATGAGTGAAAATTACAACTTAGATGCATATCTTGAGCATATCATAATCATGCTTGACCATGGGAGTCATGTTTGTTGTAGATCTCATTAGAAAATAAGAACTTTTCAGAGACTTTGAGGCGTTTGTTGAAAGTGGGTAATTCTATCAAAACATTATAAAATCCATGAAGAGAGCATACTTGCCTTATAAGGTTCTAGGAACAAGCAAATATAACATGATTGCACCCATTACTTATTGTGTAGGCTAATATGTCTATAATTTGGAGATTCCTAAGGTTGATAAAAACATAAAGATAAAGGAAATTTCTCATCTACACCACCATGTGGCTCTTATTGAGGAAATTGATTGCTCACTCTATTTCTCAAACCATGCAAAAATTGTGTGGTGGAGTGGATGTTAGAGCTTAATCCTTATTGCATAGATCTAAGGATAACATGAATTACGTTATCTTCTCCATATCTTACTTAATCCCACCTAGGTATAAAAGGCATTGTTCCAAGCACTAAGGTTGTAAATGATACATCTCATTATTCTTGGGCTTGCAATGAGGCATAGGGAAATAGATCTAAGGAGCATTCTCAAATATTTTGTTGATGCTTGTGGTAGCATCGAAAAGGTATTTCCACATAGGTCTATGTATCTAAATGTGTGGAAATCGTCTAAATCCTTCTACTCTTGAATTTACTTTAATTAAAGGAATTATTAAAGTACAATGAATTTATTAATTAATTATGAAATAAATTAATTGAGTTATTTAAGGAAAGTGTTAAAAGTACTTAGTAGGTAATATTAGCATGCAATCTTCGCATGCAATCTAAATCTAAAGTGAGATTAGAAATAGATTATAGCTCACGATTATAAAAGAAAGTTTAGGGTGAAGGAGAATAAACATTCACATAGATATAGCAAAGAAGGACTTTTGCTGGTGTAGGGTCATTCCAGAGTGTATAAGAAAAGAAGGACTTTTTCTTACACTTGAAACTCTTGATACTTGAGATTCTTGAGAGTAGAGGATTTATTTTCGAGAGTTGGATCACTAAGGACTGTGATTCAAGATCTTGGATAGGTGGAGAAGGACTTCCATCTAGAGAGCAGGTCAACGAGAAGATAGAATAGATGTAGCGCAAGTGTTTTTCAGTCAAAAGAAGCTATAGGGAAGTGTCACGTCGTACATAGCTTGTCGTACAATTTCTTCATACATGTACATGGGTCATAATGGAGACAGTCACATACATAAGTGGTTCACAAGAAGATGAATCACATACAACTTGAAAAACATGCAACTCTGGTCCGTACAACATGTCAAACTTTGCTAGGTTTGTTTGCAATTGTATTTCTCTCAGTGGGCCATTATCCCTATTATGGAAGCCTTGATTTTAGGATAAAAAAATCATTCAGAGCACCGGTTTTCCCTCCGGGGTTTTTTCCAGGGGTATCTACCAAAAATTATTGGTGTTTGTGTGTGCATAATTTTGGTTTCCTTGTTTATGCTTCCACTACATATCTCGTTGATTACTTAGTTGTTCTTTTAGTAGATAAAGATATTTTATTTTGAGATAATTTCCAAGTGTTGGGTTGAAGTGTTAAAATCAACATGGTATCATAGTAGGTATTATGAAGGGAAGCCAAATCTTAGATCCATANAACCCATAAAGGGAAAAACCTCTTCTTCTTGATATGATAAGTAATCTTTATTTTCTGTACATTATCATTCTTATGAGCTCCAACTCTTCTTGAGGCTACAACCTCTGTTTTACAATCAACAACTTGTTGAGAACACCAACTCTATGGTTTCGCTAGCACCCACTAGAAGGAAGCACCAACTCCCTGAGTGTTCAAGCACCAACTTCCAGTCAAAAAAGAACCAACATGTATAACAAAGAACAATAGTTCTCCCTTGAACCACCCTACCGCCCTGGTTTTTTTGGCTGCAACAAGATGGAAGTTAGAACTCCCTGTGTTCAAGCACCCACTTGAAACTCCGAGGACAACAGTCCTCCCTAGAACCTTCCTACCACCCTGAAATACAAATATTTTCTTTCTTCCATTTATCATAGTGATACAACATTTATCTATGGCATACCAGACTCATCACCGTTCTGCTACACTGCTCTGCTTTGCTTGCATCAGTGTCTCTCTAAACACCTTTCTTGCGCTTTCTATTCTTCTGCCTTTTATACTCTGTGTGCCATGTCCATTCTATGCATTATGCCTCTTATATGCATTTTAGCTACTGCACACAACTTGCTTCTACTCGCATGAATCACACTTAACAACAACAACTACCTCTTCTCTTTTCTGCATATATTTATCATGAAAAATCCTCTTCCATATCATCCACGCAACTCATCGTCTTCTTTGGTGGTTATACTAAGTTTGTTCATCATCAGTAGCTTATCTTGAGATTCTTTTCCTTCTCTGGCAATGAGACACTTTGTCTTCTTTGTCACAGTTGAGCTTATCATCTCTCTTGCAGTTACAGACTTCAACACTTTTCCATTTTTCAATTGTCTCTATGATCATTCTTCATTCCACTGGAAATTACCTCAAGACTCTTCAGCTCCTTTGGCGATCACCTTGATATTCTTCGAATTCTTTGGTAGATGCAATCAGTCATTTTCTGCAGTTACAATTAGTCCGTCTTGGCAGTTATAGAGAGAACCTTTTTGCACTCGTCCCTTTAGTGCCTTTTCTCTTCCTGAGAAAACATCACAGTGGGTGCCAAATTTTCTTGCTGAGCCCCTTCCTTTCACATGACCACTGGTGGTGACTAGGGGCCAATCACTTTGGGACTTCATGTTTCGGGTCATCTGTCGTGAGTCACCCTGACTCTCCTAACTCCCGATCTCCCAAACTCTGAAGTGGAGCCTAGCGACGTGCTAGCTCCTCCCTCGATATGACCTTGGGAGATGAGCTCATGTGACCATGTGATTGCAGGCACATCCATAGGCGGTTTGAGGGAAACCCACTTTTTTCCCCATAATTCACTACAAGCCTCCATGCGTCCTTTCTCCAAAACCATGGTTTCAATTGCGGCCTGCTCATGAAAAAAATTAAGGCCCAAGCCTGTTCTATCCCCGCAATGGAGCATGATTGTCGATCTCATGATCTTGACAGTGCTCCTGAACGGATGGTTTAGATCTATCCTCTCAAGTCTGCGGACCAGATCTCACCTTCCTAAATCAATGACTGAGATTTACTTTGTGATCCGAGCTCCGTGAGTTTCAAATCTCAAACCTTGTTGCTGCTGACTGAATATCTTCCAGAATGGAAGATCTGCTAACATTTGTCCTCTTCAATCGACGATCAAGATTTCCTCCGTGAGTCTGGCCTTCGAGCCTTTCAATTCTCAAACTCTGCTTGCTCTCGGAGCATTTCATGCGAAGACCACGATCCAATGATGTGTGTCCCTCTCAGATCAACGGTCGAGATCTCCTTCGGGTCTCTGGACTTCAGAGATTTTAATTCTCAACCTTCACACTTTCCCAGAACTCTTTTAGCCAGAGTCCACAGATTCCTTCCATGTGTTCTCCTCGAATCAATGATCCTCGTTCACTTCGGGACTTCGACACTTTGTCTCTTTACGACTTCGACCCTTCGACCTTTCGACACTTTGGCCTTTGGGATTTCAGAACTCTGTCCTTCGCGTTGGTGGTGAAACTCCCGAAGTGACGTCACTTACTTACGTCACTTGATGATGTGTCATGAGCCTAGTAGCTACCACGTGTCACTCATATTTGTGATTTTCACGTACTTGAAGTGTCGAATCAACTTGACACTTGTCATTTTCTGATTGCGCCACATGTCCTTGCTGACATAGTCTTGCTTACGTGGTCTGCCACATGTCCATGTTGACATGGTCTACCACATGTCCTTGAGGATGATATTTGTTGATGTAATCTGCTGACGTAGATCTCCCTGATCTAACGGTCATCGTATGATCTCCAGATCTAACGGTCCTTATTCATTTCGGATTTTCGGCCTTTGGGTTTTTCAAATCTCAAAATTTCTGGAGCGTAACCTCCTCGCATCTTTATATCTGAAGTGAATGTTGTTTGTTCGATCAGGATCTTGGACCGATGACTTGATCTTTCTATGATGCAACTTTTCTAGCTTATCATGTCCTTCCACTCGAACTTGATCTGAAATTGATCCGGGAAATTCAAATCTCAAACTTTCCAGAGTGTAAACTCCTCGCATCTTTAGACCTGAACTAAACGTTGTTCATCGATCATGTTCTCAGATCGACGGCTTGATCTTTTTGCGCGCTCCTTCTGTCTGGACATTGATCCTACGACCATTGTCTCTCCTCCTCCTAAGCTTATGATTTCTTCCAACTTTGAAGGTTTTCTAAGTATTCAAGGGTTTCGGCCTCTGAACCTTCTCCTGAGGGTCTCATCTTCACTGTTCTTGTTTTCCATCAATGAAAAGCACATGATTTCCTGTAAATCATGCCAACAATACCCCCCTTTGGCATTGATGGAAACCCTAAAAGGCTACACTATTCTCCAACTATAACATCTGGACCACTCCTTTTCTCCCCCTTTGACATCAATGTCAAGGAAAACATGCTCCCCCTGAGATGTTGCAGTATTTTTCGGAGGTATCAAATATTCAACCAATACATACTCCCCCTAATTGGATGGACTCTCTTAGGTTGATAATGGGTTCACCCCCAACTTCTCGCGTAGATACTCAAACTGAGCTTATGCAAGCAGTTTAGTGAAGATATCAACAACTTGATCTTTGGAAGGAATATAATGCAAAGAAACAACAGTGTTGGTCACCTGTTCCCTCAAGAAATGATACTTGATGGGTATATGCTTGTTCTTGGAGTGAAAAATAGGATTCTTTGACACACTGATTGCACTAGTATTATCACAATGAATTGGGATCGGTGCAGTATATTTTACCTCTAAGTCTACAAGTGTCTGAATCATCCATAGTACTTGGGTACATCAAGTGGCAGCTGCAATGTACTTAGCTTCTGTAGTCGATAAGGAAATGGAATCTTTCTTCTTTCTCAACCATGATACAAGGGAATCTCCTAAGAAGAATGCACCTCCACTCGTGCTTTTCCTTTCATTCACGCAGTTAGCCCAATCAACATTTGAATATACTGATAGTTGAAAATTCTGATTCCTAGGATACCATAGGTCGTAGTCCATTGTTCGTTTCAAGTATATGAATATTCTTTTGAAAGTTAACAAATGAATCAGTTTAGGTGCATCTTTATACCTTCCTACCATTCCAACAACATGCATTATGTCTGGATGGGATGTTGTGATATACAATAGGCTTCCTATCATAGACCTATATGAACTTTGATCAACATCAGGTGAATCATCATTCTTTCTTAACTTACATCCAGTGACCATAGGTGTGCTCATAGGTTTAGAATCTTCCATTTGAAACCTTTTCAACATTTCTCTTAGATATTTTTCTTGATAAAGAAATATTCCTTCAGACCTCTGAGTAATTTGTAGGCCAAGAAAAAATGCCAGTTCCCCTATCATAGAAATTTCAAATTCAGACTGCATGGCAGAAGCAAACCGTTGTACCAATGAAGCATTATTACTACCGAAGATGATGTCATCTACATAGACCAACACAATGAGGAGATCATTAGCCTCTGTTTTGATATAAAGATTGTTGTCAATTGTTACTTTCTTGAATCCTTTGTCTTGTAGATATGTATCCAGTCTGTGATACCAAGCACGAGGAGCTTTTTTCAACCCATATAAGGATTTCTTTAGCTTGCAGACAAAGTCAGGGTTATCTGAAAGTTGGAAACCTTCTGGTTGTTCCATATAGACTTCTTCTCTTAGATCTCCATTTAGAAAATTTGACTTGACATCCATTTGATAGACTTTAAAGTTCTTATGATAAGCATAGGCAAGAAACATTCTAATAACTTCTAATATTGCTACAGGCGCAAATGTTTCATCAAAGTCCAGTCCTTCTATTTGAGCATATCCTTTGCAGACCAATCTAGCCTTCTTTCTTACAATATTTCCTTGTTCATTCATATTATTTTTGTAGACCCATTTGGATCCTATTACATTTTTATTTGTTGGCCTAGGAACGAGTTCCCAAGTGCCATTCTTTTCAATCTGGTCCAGTTCCTCATTCATTGATTTTAACCAATTTACATCTTCACTAGCTTCATTGGAGTTCTTGGGTTCCACCATGGATATGAAGGCCATATGTGATTGCTTGGTGTCTTTGATTATCCTTCTCTTGGTTTGCACACCTTTGTCTTTCTCACCAATTATCTGACTTTCAGGATGATTCTTTTGAGTAATTATGGAGGAAGGATTTGATGTTGATTGTTGTCCTGACTCTTCTTGTCTAGGTGTCTCTTCTCCATTTGATTCTTGGACCTGTTCATCTTTAGTTTCAGTTGTGTCCTCTGTAGTAGACTCAATATTTCTCACCTCTCTTTCCGAGACTCCTTCATCAACCTTTAAATCAATGCAATCAACTAATTTATGCAATCTTTTATTAAAGCATCTATATCCTTTACTATTGGTAGCATATCCTAAGAAGATTCCTTCACCAACCCTTTCATCATACTTGCCAGGGTTTTCATTATTATTATTTATGTATAACATACTCCCAAAGATTTTGAAGTGTTTAATTGAAGCAAGTCTTCTATACCACAGTTAATAAGGTGTCTTGTCACTATGTGGTCTGAGGTGGGATTTGTTAAGAATATGGATTGTTGTGTGTATTGCTTCTACCCAGTAAGTTTGACCAATTTTCTTCTCATTCATCATTGACCTGACCATTTGCTGAATTGTTTTGTTTTGCCTCTCAACTACTCCATTTTGTTGTGGAGTTCTTGTGATTGCGTATTCTCTCTTGATCCCATGTTTATCACAGAATTCCTTGAAATCAATTGGCATAAACTCTCCTCCCCTGTCTAATCTTACTGCCTTTAACCTCTTGCCTGTTTGATTCTCAGTTTAAGCCTTAAATATTTTAAATTTCTCAAATGCTTCATCTTTTTCTTTGAGAAAAGAAACCCAAGTAAGTCTGGAGTAATCATCAATGATCAACATAAAGTATTTTTCCTTCCCCATGCCTTCCTGTCTTGATGGTCCACATAAATCCATATGAACCAATTGGAGTGGTTTCTCTGTGGAAGTAGAGCTCTTGGATTTAAACTGTGTCATGGTTAGCTTTCCTACTTGGCAGGGTTTACGCACAGATACTTGTGGCTTTGATATTCTTGGAAGATCTTTTACCGCCTTAAGATTTTTGAGCTTGATTAAGTGGTCAAAGTTTAGATGACCAAGTCTCTTATGCCATAACCATCTTTCATCATGTTTTCTTAGATGACACTCTTATTTATCTTCTTTTAGCACATATACATTATTTTTGGTCCTTATGCCTTTAGCCACCACTTGTCCCGAGTTTACAGACTTTATCTTATAATCCTTGGAAGTGAACACCACTTCACATCCTCTGTCACACATTTGACTTACACTGAGAAAATTATGTTTCATCCCATCTACAAGAAGAACATCCTAGGATTTTCCTTTACCATTACTCAAACTCACCATCCCTTTACCCTTGATTTTACCTGGTTCATCATTTCCAAAGGTTACATTTCCTGTTTTTCATTTACTTATAGACAAAAACTTATCCTTGTCTCCAGTCATGTGCTTGGAACATTGACTGTCTATATACCAAGGGTCTTTTTGTTTTTGAGCTGAAAGTACTAGACCACATTTTTCACTATATTTCTTTTTCCATGTGTTGGCTTTCAAAAGGGGGAGGAACCAAGATTGGAACCCCTCTCAATCCATCATTCAAAGATCTAGGATTTCATAAGGCATTGGCATATGAAGAGCTACATTTACAGATCTCTGGATATCTAGGATGCGGTGCATCCAGATATTCAGATATCTGAAACTTCTCCTCCTATGCATAAATTTAAATAGCCCAGACTTGAATTTGGGGTGTTTCCTCCTACCGATTCTGACTGGATCTCTAACTCAAGTCTCGCATAGGACAAAAATGAAGTCCCTCCATTTCTTCAATGAATACTAATTGTCATTCAAACCCCAAATGTCTTTCAAATATTAACTTTACCCGCATTCTCTCTTAGGGAACTCAAACTCAGATCGTAATCCTTAAGGCAGCTTGAGTTTAAGGAGATGACACTCCAAGGAACTCCATCCCACACAGTTATACAAGCTAGCATAGCTTCTAAAATACATGGGGTCTAGAACATACCTCCAAGAGAAAACAACTAACGAATGAACTCATTGGACATTTAAGAAACACAAAATACAAATCTCTTCTATCCATTTCAGTGTTCAGAGAGATAATAACTAGCAAGTAAAATCCATACATACAAAAAATACTAACTAGATGTTCATTTCATCTCTCTCAAATTTACTCATAAACCATACAATTTCGTATATATTGCAAGTATACAAGCACTACACAGAGTACATCAAATGCACAGTGGGAGACTTATCTATTTCAAAATAAGGCTAGCCAAGCCAACTAGCGAAGGTTGAGTTCCTTTCCACCGAACCAGAGGCTCACATGCACTAGATATCTGCAATCTAGACACCCCTGTGCTAAGTCATGATACCAGTAGGGAAATCTCTTATGATCTCAGAGCAATTTGGAAAAGTGAAGGCCGCTCTCTTTCACACAACTACTAGTTGAAAACCCTTACACCCACCATGCCTAGGGCATGCTCGAGGTTTATCAGGTTCCCTCCCATCACTAATCTTGTGGCCCTCTCAAGTCAGGTTGGGTTTGGGTTTCGCAGACCAATCATGCACACAATCTTGCTCTGAAACTCATGTTTGTCTGCTCCACTAGTGATTTTTCCTAGTGCTCTCAACAATATCTTCTCCTGCATCATTTGGACCTCTTTCCTTCGTCTTCCTTCTTTTCTATTTTATGTCTTCTCCCCTTGTGCCCATCATTTTCTTGTCTTGAAGTTTCTGGAGTTATCCCAATGCAGTTGTGTGGTCGACATTTTCCATGGGCGTACCAATCCATTACTCCCATGCATTTACGTGAGAGGTCATTTTCAACTTCCCAACCATATTTCATAAATTATTTTCTTCAAATTTAAGTTAGAGAGAAGTAAATGTTATTTCCCTAAAAAAAATTCAACAAGGTGGCTTGGGATTCCTTGACATAATGAACCCCCTTCTAGGCCCCCTCATTCTTTCGTGTAGCGGTATCATGGCTAGTAATTGTGCTTCACCCATCAGCTTCTCCATGCTAAGATAAACCATCACTAATCATAATTAGTTACAATTAATTCAAGGAATTAAAAATGNTAGTGGAGACAGTCACATACATATGTGTTTCACAAGAAGGGAAATCATGTACACCTCAAAAAATGTGCATTTCTGGTTCATACAATAGGTCATACTTTTCCAAGTTTGTGTTTGTATTTCTCCCAGTGGGCCATTATCCCTATTATGGGAGCCAAGATTTTAGCATAATAAAATCATTCTCAACATTGGTTTTATCTCTGGGTTTTTTTCCAGGGGTATCTACCCAAAATATTGGTGTTTATGTGTGCATGATTTTGGTTTCCTTGTTTATGATTCTGGTGCACATTTCATTGATTACTCAACTGTGATTTTAGTAGATAAAGAGATTTTATTTTGATCTATTTTTGGGGTGTTGGGTTGAAGTGTTAAAATAAACATATTTGGAACTTAAAGTATTGTCACACTAATTTCAATGTTTCTAGAAACAATGAGTGTTATAGATAAGAATACATAAAATTGGGGAAAGAAGAATGATAAAAAGAATAAGGAATTGATGATGTGAAAAATTGAATGAAGAGAATCACAATTATCATTATTGTAATTCCAATTTTAGGTTTTGTGACATTGACAAGGTCTATTTTGCATAGGCTCATACATAAACTTGATTAAGAAGATAAAATGTATCACTGATATTGATGGATTTTTTTATCCTAAAAAAAATAATTAACATAATTTTGTGTGAAACAAAAAAAACTATGCATTCTCTTTCTAATGAGCTAGTCAAAACCTATATAAGATAAATGAATTTTTCAATGATTTAAATTCAAGTATTAATTATATTAGATGCCATGATAATAGGGATGTCACGACCAACATACTAAGTGGTCCAAAGGTTAATGAATGTTCCCAAATAATACAAATATATTAGATACTAATCCTATAACCATGTTAGATTTGTCAACACTTTAGATGCTTTTAGAGAGATAGAATATGTGATCATGAAGAAAGAGAGATGACCTCGTTTTCTTGGGTCTGATCGATGTGTATTGTTTTCTCTTCAAAATTGTCATTGAACCACACATTTGTAGTGAATCTTGCTAATAAGTTTTCAATTACATTGCAATTTACACCCATACTAAGTGGTTGAGAGGCCAGTGAATGTTCCCAAATAATAATAAAATATTAGATACCAATGCTAATAATAACCATGTTAGTTTTGTTAACACATTAGATGCTTTTATAGAGATGGAATATGTGATCATTAAGAAAAAGAATGGTATCATTTCCTTGTGTTTAATCGATGTCTGTTGTTTTCTTTTAAAAAATTTCATTGAGCTACACATTTGTAGTGAATCCTACTAATAAGTGTGACAACCAAATCTAGATCACCAATTAAATGTCCACAATATTAAGAAGACAATGTAGAAATCCATATTGATAACAATATATATAATAAATGTATACGAGAATATGAATAGTAGATTAGAATTAAGAATGAGGGTCATATATATATACCCACTGATGCAGGAGCATCGCCTTCACGACCATCAATGCACATGTGGAGGAGAGAAGAATGACATCTCAACAATGCAGAGTTCAAATCAAGCATTTATTCAGAAATTAAATTGGTTGTTGGGATATTTTTGAAACGACATTTTAAATTGTAACTTGTTTGTAAATTCTTCAAGACTGTAAGAAACCGAGGATATGGAGTGTAGACTCTATCCTGCAATAACTCGTAGTTATTATAGCAACACTATTTAGGTGATAGTTTGAATTCTAAATTTAATAGATTTCAGGAAAGGACGAGAGAGATCATAGAGTTGGTCCTTAGATAGCTTTTCACTTGCATTGTAATAGGATAATATAGAGGAGTAACTGTAGGAGATCAGTAGAACCATAGCATAATAGATTAGATGAACATGTTGTAATTTTCGTTTGATGAATGAATAGAATAGAGGTAAAAATTATCCTGAAACTGGACTGTGTTCATCTACATGTGATTGTATGAATATTTCATTATGTATGATGTGTTTGTTTTATTCTCATTCCTATGTGAGAGTTCGAGAAGACGATCATATGAATCTGTAACGAAAGTGGATCAGTTCCAATCAGTTCTCTTTTGAATCATGTATGCAAGGTGTGCATTCACGAACGCAAGGTATGTGTTAACTGAGTCTCAAAACGACTCAGTGAGAAAATTTCAGAGAGGGAACAAAGGGAACTTGAATATTCTAGTGCAAGGAGTGCACAGAATTAGGAGAACGCCAGGTGGGCGTGAAGTATTTTCTTTTCAAGAAAATCCCTTCGAATCTGAGTTATTCGAGATCCTTGAATGCAAGGTGTGCATAGGAGTTCGGATCTTCAAGAAGAAGAAGCTCAGGAAGGAGTGTGCTTTCGCGCATAGAGATCTAGTTGAAAAATAACTGAAGATTAATTCCTTGGCACTTAGAAATTTTTCTAAGTAAGAAATTGAATGGACGGTGGAGACATTCCGAGAGGAAGTACCGATCTACCAATAGCCATCAGATCTGTAGAAGTAGCATGAACCTTAAGCACTTTGTGCCCAAAGGAGGGTCTCGGCATTCGACGTTTGGAGGAACAGGGGAAAAGTTCCTTCAAACTCGTGTATTGAAAAATCCCGAAGACCGTCAGATCTCACATGGGACACACGTCAATTGGGAGAGAGATCAAGAGTTGAGTCACGTGGCAGTCGAGCAACGTTTCACAAAACCAGCGATGATATTGTGGCCATCAATACAGAGAAATCTATGCCATAGATTTCCTAAGGGAGGTTTCGACATTTCGTGGACCAGGAAAACAAGAGAGGGATTCTTTCGACCCTCTTGCCAAAGATCACAAAAAGGAGAATCATGATCAGATCCTAACCGTCGATCAGGATGAGTCATGGACCATCGATCTAGTGGGGTCGAGGGCTTTTGGGGTTTTAGTCATCAGGAAATCTGGAGAGAAGACTCCAAAAAATTATAAAAAGGAGATCGTTGGGATTTGATCTAAGTAATTGATCAAGGGGAGAATCTGGACTGTTGGATCACCCAGAAGAAAAGACTTTTGACATTTTGCGTACCAGGATTTTGGAGTGGAGGCAATGTTGTTCATGGGTCTACGATGACCTAACCTCCAGTTAAGTCTTTTCAGTGTTCGATGTAGAAGAGTCGAGAATTGGTCCCTCGAGAAGTCCCGAACCGTGAATCACGAAGTGCCTTGGAAAACAAGGGTGCGGTCATGGCCCTTGGTCGTGTGGGGTTGGAACTCACGCTTGGTGTTTTTAAAATCCAACTGGGCATTAGAATAGGACCTATGGATCTGATTTGCAAGGTTCCAGTGAGGACCCAAAAGATCTATTCTAGATCGAAGTTGGAGGATGATCCAGTGACCGGGAGGTCGCAGACCCCACTGAGGTAGAGGGTTTGCATCAAGTGGTATCAGAGAAAGATTAAACTTGTTTGCAGACAACAGACAAAGAAAAAGAGAGGGAAGTTGGTATCATTGTGGTATCAAACAAATTTCCCTTCTGTATGAAGGTGATGCAGTGAAGTCATGCTGCCAAGGAGACCCAGAGCAAATGCAGATATGGAAGAAGAAATGAGGCGACTTTGAATGAGATTGGATGCCATGGAAATAGTGCAGAGAAGAGCACCATATGGTGGTGATGTCAGTGAAGTTGAGAGTGAAGAAGCGACAGAAGTTGGAAAAAATGCAGCTGAGGATGCTGCATAGGACCACTTGATAAAAGCCATTTCAAAAATAGGCGCTAGAGCAAGGATAGAGGTACCTATGTACAAGGGAAATTTGGAAGTCAACGAATTGTTCAACTGGGTATGCGCCATGGATAAATACTTCTATTATGAAGATATCGAAGAAGACAAGATGGTAAAGCATGCAACGATAAGACTGAAAGGACATGCAGCGTTATGGTGGGATGAAGTGCAAGTTGAACGCAGAAGAAATGCTAAGCAGAAAATTAAAAGCTAGGATAGGATGGTAGCTAAGCTGAAAGATAAGTTTATCCCAAAGGATTACCAGATCAATCTTTATAGAAGATTGCAGAACCTAAAACAGAGAGGTTTATCAGTGAAGGAGTACACTGAAGAATTTTATCGACTGAACATTAGGGCTGGAAAAAAAGAGAATGAATATGAGAAGAAAGCTAGATATATCAATGGGACAAGATATGAAATTCAATAAGACATCAACATTATGTTTGTCAGTACGGTCGAGGATGCTTATCAAGCATCTTTGAAAGCTGAAGAAAAAATAGCCAGGAGGCAAAGCCAACAAAGAAGAGGTGGAAATTTGAGCCGAGGCAAAGGAACTAGCAGGGAGAAGTTCCAGAAGTCAAAGCCAGAAGCTGATAAGCAACATAGTCACTAAGAGAAGGGCGGAAGCTCTAAAGAGGGACAATATGGTGGGAAAAGTTCTTTTTCTAGGGGAAGAGGAAGAGGAAGAGCTAGAGGTGGCATAATTAAATGCTACACCTATGGAAAGGAAGGACATAAATAATGGGAATGTATTGACAGAAAACGAGAAGGTGGAGAAGCACACATTGCCAAAGAAGAGAAGCATGTGGAAGAAGAAACTGTAGAAGGAGGAAGAAACCTCATGATGAGGAAAGTTCTTCTCAAACCAGAAAAGGAACCAGAGGAACCATTTCAGCGAACAAGCCTGTTCAAAACTGCTTACAAGTCGAAAGACAAAGTTTGCAAGGTGATCATAGACAGTGGAAGCACTGACAATATCGTATCCACAGAGATGGTGGAGAAGTTGGAGCTGAATACGACTGCACATCCAATGCCATACAAGGTATCATGGTTGCAAAAAGGACATCAAGTCATGGTAAGTCAACAATGCCAAGTTGAATTTAAAATAGGAGGTTACAAAGATGAAATATTGTGTGATGTAATCCCTATGGATGTCTGTCATATTTTATTGGGGAGACAGTGGCAATATGACCGAAAATTTATTCATGATGGGAGGAAGAATACCTATACTTTAGAGAAAAATTATAGAACACATATGTTGTTACCCATAGAAGATAAAGGGGAGAAGGAAGAAGCTAGTTCAAGCATACTTCTCATGAGTGGGAAGGAAGTCTTGAAAGAAGTCAAAGGAGAGAAAGAAATATAGTTTTCTGTTGCGAGGAAGCCGAGAGTGATCCTCACAAATACTTCTGTAGAAGATTTTCTTGTAGAAATCCAAGAACTGTTAGAAAACTTTGTTGATATAGTTGTGGATGAGTTACCACACTCATTGCCACCCATCAGGAGAATAAGCCATCACATTGACCTTATTCCAGGAGATAGTCTACCAAACAAAGCCGCTTATAGGTTGACACCTAGAGAGAATGAGGAGGTCAAAATCCAAGTCCAGGAGTTGTTGGACAAAGGGTTAGTCAAAGAAATCCTAAGCCCATGTGTAGTACCGGTTGTATTAAGCCCAAAGAAAGATGGAGGATGGAGAATGTGTACAGATTCTCGAGCCATCAACAAGATAACCATTCGGTATAGATTTCCTTTACCAAGGCTGGACGATTTGATGGACTATTTGAGTGGAGCAATCTATTTCTCAAAGATAGACTTGAAGAGTGGATATCATCAAATCCGAATGAGAGAAGGAGATGAATGGAAAACAACATTCAAGACGAATGAAGGATTATTTGAATGGTTGGTCATGTTGTTTGAGTTGACAAATGCACCCAACACATTCATGAGATTAATGAATGAAGTGTTGAAAGACTTCATAAGAAAATTTGTCATAGTATATCTGGATGACATACTAATCTTCAACAAAACAAAAGGAGAACACTTAAGACATCTGACAGCAGTGAAGGAAAGATTGCAGCAAGAGTAGGTGCTGATAAATCTGAAGAAGAGTTCTTTTATGAAGAAGGAGTTCATATATTTGGGCTTCATAATCTCTTCAAATGAATTGAAGATGGACCCAGAAAAGGTGAGAGAAATCAGAGAATGGCCATCACCGAGCAATATATTTGAGGTAAGAAGTTTTCATGGGTTAGCGAGTTTTTATAGGAAATTTATCARAAATTTCAGTGGCATATSYGCACCCATGTTGGATACTRTGAAGAAGAAACACAAGTCCTTCAGTTGGACGRAGGAAGCTGAGAAAAGTTTCAACGTATTGAAAGAGAAKATCACAAAGMAACCAATTCTGGTCTTRCYAGATTTTGGGAAAACATTCYAGGKGAAGTACGATGCAAGCGGATTTGCTATTGGAKCATTYTTGAGTCAGGAGAATAAGCCAGTTGCTTATTTCAGTGAAAAACTGAATGAAGCCAAGAAAAAGTATTCCATGTATGACAAGGAATTCTATGCRGTGATTCAAGCTTTGAAAAAATGGAGGCACTATTTAATTCCTAAAGAATTTGTCTTGTACAGTGATAATCTTKCTTTGCAATTTATTAMTAGACAAGAAAAGCTGAATCAAAAACATGCAAAATGGGTAGAATTTATGCAAAATTTTACTTTTGTTATTAAACACATTGTTGGATCTGCTAACAAAGTCWTAGATGCTTTGAGCAGGAGGAATTTGATTGTACAGGAATTCTGAGTGGAAACATTGGGGTTYGAACACCTCAAGGAGATGTATAGAGATGATGGAGATTTTAAAGAAGCTTACGAGTCATGCAAGAATCCTTTKTTGGGAGACAGAAGCCCATGGAYTGAATATTTAATTCAGGATGGATTGTTGTTCAAAGGGAGCCAATTATGTATTCTGGAGTGCTCAATGAGGGACAACCTAYTGAAAGAAAAACACAGTGGAGGTTTAGCTGGACACTTTGGTCACGATAAGACATTTGCACAACTGAGTAATTCGTACTATTGGTCGAGCATGAGGGAAGAAGTGAATAAGTTCRTGAACAAATGAAKAATTTGTCAGTATRCAAAAGGGAGACAACATAACACTGGGTTGTATCAACCATTGCCAATTCCAGAAAGGTCGTGGGACACARTCAACATGGATTTTGTTTTGGGATTKCCCAGAACTGAAAAAGGAAGCGATTCCATATTTGTTGTGGTGGACAGATTCTCGAAAATGGCACATTTAATACCATTCCAAAAGACAAGCGATACCACACACATCGCCAATTTGTTTTTCAGAGAAGTAGTAAGACTACATGGATTTCTGAGGAGCATAGTTTTAGACAGAGACACCAAATTTGTAGGACACTTTTGGAGGACTCTATGAAAAAGGCTTGAAATGAAATTATCCTTTAGTTCAACATATCACCCTCAAACGGATGGACAAACTGAAGTGGTAAACAAGAGTCTTGGAAACCTGTTAAGAAGTTTAGTCACTGAGAAAGGTCGACAATGGGATCAAATTCTAGCACAAGCAGAATTTGCATTCAACAATTCAGTGAACAAGAGCACAAGAAAAAGTTCGTTTGATATTGTGTATGGAATACAACCAAGGGGGATCACAAAATTGAGGAATTTGAGTCAACATGAGTTTAGAAGTGTTGGAGCAGAAGAGTTCACAACAAAGATGTAGAAACTCCATGACAAAGTTAGAGAGAAGCTACAGGACAACAATGAGAAATACAAGAGCAAAGTTGACCAGAGGAGAAGAGAAATTCAATTTGAAGTTGGGGATGAAGTCTTAGCTCATCTAAGAAAAGAGATTTTCCCAAGGGGAACATACAACAAATTAAAGATGAAAAATATAGGACCATGCAAAATTATCAGAAAATTCGCAGCCAATGCTTATGAGATTGAGTTTTCCGACAACGTTGGGATATCACCAATATTCAATGTTGCAGAGTTATATCCTTACCAGAGGAATGAAGAAGGAAAGGAAAATGATCAACAAGTGATTCAATGGGAAGATAAATTGCCCACAAAAAAAATGCCTCAGATGGAGAAAATTATTGAATAGAGGGATGGAAAGAAAACCAGGAGGAAAAAATATCCCGAGTACTTAGTGAAGTGGAACGATCATCCAATGGAAGATGCAATTTGGGTCACAAAACCTGATATTTTGAAGCATGGGAAGATAGTATAGGAGATCATGGAAAAGAGTCCATGAAATATTTTAACCAGAGGAGTATGATGTAGGAGCATCCCCTTCACAGCCATCAACACACATGTGGAGGAGAGAATAATGACATCTCAACAATGCAGAGTTCAAATCAAGCATTTATTCAGAAATTAAATTGGTTGTTGGGATATTTTTGAAATGCCATTTTAAATTGTAACTTGTTTGTAAAGTCTTCATGACTATAAGAAACCGAGGATATGGAGTGTAGACTCTATCCTACAATAACTCGTAATTATTATAGAAGCACTATTTAGGTGATAGTTCGAATTCTAAATTTAATAGATTTCAGGAAAGGACGAGAGAGCTGAGAGAGTTGGTCCTTAGATAACTTTTCACTTGCATTGTAATAGGACAATATAGAGGAGTAACTGTAGGAGATCAGTAGAACCAGATCATAATAGATTAGATGAACATGTTGTAATTTTCATTTGATGAATGAATAGAACAGACACGAAAATTGTCTCGAAACTGGACTGTGTTCATCTACATGTGATTGTATGAATATTTCATTCTGTATGTTGTGTTTGTTTTATTCTCGTTCCTGTGTGAGAGTTTGAGAAGACGATCATATGAATCTGTAATGAAAGTGGATGAGTTCCAATCGGTTCTCTTCTAAATCGTGTATGCAAGGTGTGCATTCATGAACGCAAGGTGTGTGTTAACTAAGTCTCAAAACGAATCGGAGAGAAAAATTCAGAGAGGGAACAAAGGGAACTTGAAGATTCCAGTGCAAGAAGTGCATAGAATAAGGAGAATGCCAAGTGGGCGTGAAGTATTTTCTTTTCAAGAAAATCCCTTCGAATCCGAGTTATTCAAGATCCTTGAACGCAAGGTGTGCGTAGGAGTTCAGATCTTTAAGAAGAAGAATCTTAGGAAGGAGTGTGCTTTCGCGCACAAAGATCCAGTTGAAAAATAACTGAAGATTAATTCCTTGGCACTTAGAAAGTTTTCTAAGTAAGAAATTGAACGGACAGTGGATACATTCTTAGAGGAAGTATTGATCTACCGACAACCAGCAGATCTGTATAAGTAGTGTGAACCTTAAGCACTTTGTGCCCAAAGGAGGGTCTCGACATTCGATGTTTGGAGGAACAAGAGTGAAGTTCCTTCGAACTCGTGTATTGTGAAATCCCGATGACCGTCAGATCTCATGGGGGACACATGTCAATTGGGAGAGAGATCAAGAGCTGAGGCACATGGCAGTCGAGCAAAGTTTCACAAAACCAATGATGAGATCCTGACCGTCAATATAGAGAAATCTACATCGTATATTTCCCAAGGGAAGTTTCGGCATTTTGTGGACCAAGAAAACAAGAGAGGGAGTCTTTCGACCCTCTTGCCAAAGATTGCGAAAAGGAGAATCATGATCAGATCCTAACCATCGATCAGGACGAGTCGTGGACCATCGATCCAGTGGGGTCGAGGGATTTTGGGGTTTTAGTGATTGGGAAATATGGAGAGAAGACTTTGCAAAATCCTAAAAAGGAGATCGCTGGGATTTGATTTGAGTCGTTGATCAAGGGGAGAATATGGACCATTGGATCATCCAGAAGAAAAGCATTTCAGCATTTCACGTACCGAGAGTTTCGAGTGGAGGCAGTGTTGTTCGTGGGTCTACGATGAGCTAACCGTCGGTTAAATATTTTCAGCGTTCGATGTAGAAGAGTCGAGAGTTGGTCCCTCGAGAAGTCCCGAAACATGAATCACAAAGAGCCTTGGAAAACAAGGGTACGGTCACGTCCCTTGGTCGTGTGGGGTTGGAGCTCATGCTTGGCATTTGTAAAATCCAATTGGGCATCAGAATAGGACCTGTGGATACGATTTGCAGGGTTCCAGTGAGGACTCGAAAGAGTTGTTCTAGCTCGAAGTTGGAACACGATCTAGTGACCAGGAGGTCGTGGACCCCACTGAGGTAGGGGGTTTGCATCACCCATGTAGGGGTGCCCTTTCCTAAGAGACACAACCTTTCATCAGGAAGGTGTCCCCTCATTACATATTAGTTATTGATTATTAATTATTGTTAATATTTATTTATATTTGTATTATATATATATATTTGTTTATTACATTGCCTCCCCTTTAGAAATGCCTTGTCCTCAAAGAATAATTATTGACGGATTTATGTCTTGCTTTGTCTTGTGTTGTATTCGCATGGTACTCAATTCTAGATTTTGTTATTGTGGATGATATGAGACGATACAATATTATAAGTGTTGATCATATTTGACGAACTGTAAAAGGATCTTACCATCCTAAATTTATTCTTTGTGGAATGTTGTTCTTATATAAATCCTAGAATAACAATTTGTTCTCAATTATATTAGCATCAACATTATTTGGATGATAGGTAAATTGTTGTTGTTCTGAGCAATGTTGATTTTTTAATTGGTTAAAGTGCCTTCTCTGGTGATTACGATGTCGATAAGGTGTCTTCGTGGCTTGAATTTCCCTTATYGTGTGTGTAGCGTTTTCTCGATTTACTTATGGTATTGTATTTTCTTCATCAACTTATGTTGTTTTATTGATCCYTGAATTTTTATTATTAAGTACACCTGAAATTTCCATCATTTGTACTCCAACATTCACATATGTCTTTTCTTGAACTRACTTTGCACCTCATTGAACTAGTACAGGGGTTAATATTCAATGAAATATCATGAYGATAAGGATAAAATTAATCATAATGTTGCAAATTACTACATAATTATTAAAATTTTAATAATTTTTTTCGAAGCTCCCCAATGTTCGTCGTAAGTATGAMAATGTTCTTGCGTTATCGATCTTACRATGAAGTTTTGTTGGAATTTCAATGCACATMAAATACCTAGTTKAAAAAGGCCAAATACCCATTTGGAAGCATTTAACGATTGTTGAATTGGTCAAATTTGACATGGTCAAAGTTYGWTKGAAGTCCGATGKCGGTGAGAGATTTTGACAATTTTGTTGTAAGTGTGACATTTGTAAAATCTTTTTCTGGTCATTGTTCGACACATGAAATAKCTTTTTTTCTATAAGCTACCACATCTAATTATTAATCTACAYAGCTCGAATTTTGTACTTTGAAGGTTATAAATTTTCAATATTTTGTTGTCTCCTCTTAAAGACCCACATTGGATCCCTAACCCTTRGAACCTCTTTTATTTGGGGACAMAAATTGTTATCTAAGAAATATGTATGAACATGTCTACTCAATTCGATTTAATGACTATACAATTTCTCTTGGCCTATTTCTCTTTTATTGTTTGATTTCCTTACYTGCTTATAGTGAAGATTTGAAGCTTATGCAATAAAATTGTATGGTTTTGATTTCTTGAGTAATTGGTAATCTACTCTTATAAACCTTTAATAAATCTATGACGACGATGGCTTACATATGGGGTCAATATTCGACAACATTTTTATTGTAAGAATATATTCATATATTGTACTTATATTGCTTTAGTGGATTTTGTTGTAATAGGAAATTACAATGCCATATAATAACATTTCTCCATAACAAGAAAGAACGATTTCTAGCTTAAGGGAGGTAGTGGAGGCAAAGAGCGATGGGAAATGTTATTTCCCTTGCATTCAATGTAGGGGCTTTAATAAAGTAAGAATTGTAAGAAGAATGATTGAAAAACATTGTAGGGAGTATGGGCACATTGAAGATAGGTAGGAATGTCTTTCCATGGTAAGTTATTCATTATATGTCTTTGTATTGAGTGTATTTATAAAATTTTCTTTCATTTTACTATTTGTTATATACACTAATTTTATTGATTGTTTTTAATTATAAAGACAAATCCTCCTAGGTGTGTGACAGCGAATGGTGTGCCTAGTATTAGTATAAATACTATTGTACAATATGAGGAAGATGGAATGGATATTGAAGATAAAGTTAATCCTATGGAAGAATATTACACCAATAATACATTTGAGGATGATGGGACAAATAGATTGATCTAGGACATATTTTCTCTTATCGATCAGGACAAGTTTGATGATATTCATGATGTACCTATGCTTTAGAAGGCACAACAACCCCTTTATGAAGGTTCAAGAAAAAATATTCTCTCTGCTATAACGTTGTTGATTAAATTGAAGATATTGAATGGTTGCCAAACCCTTGTCTCACACAGATCCTAAGGTATGCAATATAATTTGTCACATATACATAAATGGCGATTTTTTATTTCTCTATTTTTAGTTCCAATTAATGTAATATCCTTGATCCTGTTGATCAAGATATTTTCTACTAATCTATTGTTCTGTCTTGCAGATCTGATACACTGGGGGTTTCTGGACGCGTTTTAGTTGTATGTTTGATATCTTGATGGTTATTGCATGTGCATGTGGGTTATTGCATGTGCATGTTGGTTATTGCATGTGCATGTTGCATATTTATGGTTTAAACAACATATAAAGGACACATGCAAAAGTATAGAACATCAACTGCCCAATATCATGTATTATACGACTCAAGCATGGAAATACAATAGCATACTGGAAATATAGAATATAAACATCAGCTAGATCTCATGGATCATCATTGGAATACAATAAATTAGCATAAAAATACTTGTGATCAGAAGATGATAGCAGATCTGATGCATGCACGGATAGATCGACAAAAATATGCGATTCCGGAGAAGTACGGTAACCGCTACCAGCTAGAAAACTCATCTGAAAGGATACATCATTGGAATGCACTAGAAACTTCTCCAATAGAAGCACCCTGACGTCTAGACTGAAATGGATGAGTGCCAGATCTCGGATCTGGTCTCTGAGGCACTAGATTTGGACCCCTAGGGGGGGTTGCGCGCCTCCCGGGACACTGGATGCGCCCCAAAGGATTCCACCAACGAAATATGCTACTATAAGGCTCAAAACGATAATCTCACCAAATGCGAAAATGGGTCGAAAGGCTTTTCCTGAATCTTCTCTGATACTCTGCATGCAACCCCCAAATGTCTATATGGAAGAGCTAGGCCCTAAATGGCTGGATGGTGCACTCTGAATGATTGCACCATCGGAATCTGATGGGAAGTATCTCAATCTAAGCACCCTGGCTAGATATCAACTGAGTCAGAAGGAAAATGTAATTAGATCTCTGTCCTTGTGCAGCTCCTCAAACCCTAAATCTGACTTGCGCCCTCACTGGATGAGTTGTGCACACTATACTGGATTCTCCTGAATAGCTCAGTGAAATACTTGGCTAGTATCTCCAATGGGCTAGGGTGTGTCTCTCAACACCAAAACCAATCAATGGTGGTGGTTTCCTCCAGAAATCCACAAAACAAAAAGGTCAACTCTCTTCCTCCTCTGGGAACTCTCAACATCAAATCATAACAATGCCTGATGAATTAGATTGCTTTATCCTTCCTTTATAGCTTCCCAAAACCCTAATTCGTTGTTGAAATTTTCCCTCTAAGTGAATTTTACTTTATTTTATTATTCCTTGATTAAATCACTTAATTAATTAATTGATTAACCATTTTACCTCTAAAATGTGATTTATCCATCTTGATGGCTTGTCCGGCCACTGAAAGCCAATTCTCATCATCTTATCCTGTAATGCTCTTCCTCCCAATTTCGATGAGCTATTACACTAAGAGGTTTCTCCAAGTAATATGGCCATTATGACCTTCTTAGTGAATTTAATTAAGATATGACCCATAATAACTCCAAATTACGAAAATCGTCGGAATGCAACGGAACCAAAACCAAGCTATGCGGAATGGATCATGATGATGAATGATGCAAGTCAGGCCCCATAAAACCCCTCAATATATCCTGAACTCTTTGTCACCCCTATCTAGATACTCTCATAGGCATACCACTCTATAATGTTATAATGTCCCAAAATGGGGACATTACAGTCCTCCCTGCCGAAATATTGCTTGTCCTCAAGAAATAATTGAATCCAATTACATATGATACCAGGGTCCCATATTCACCTATGTGACACAAGGTAGACTCCCCTAAAGAGGTGGCCTCTCCAAGTGCTCACCATGCCTGACACCCACATACTCCTGATGAGTAGAATGATCAATGGCAAAAGAATCTCAGTGAACTCCCTGAGAAACCACTCTACTCGAAACTCAACTCCATCGAACACGAAAATACCAAGCACTCCAATCCCTGGATCCCATATCAGAATGTGAACTGCAATGTCTCGTGAAATATAGTCCCGTAACATATCACTACCATGAGTCTCCTGCAAATAACACATGGTCCTAACCCGAAATGAGTCTGTCCTCCAAGACCATACCAACCCCAACACGACCTCCACCAACTGAACATGTTGCTTCCATAGTGAGGTATTACAAGACCTCAATGAATCAACAAGTGACATACTCCCCCCAATACTGAAGCTCCCTACAAATTTAAAGTGACTCCCCCCTGCAAATATCCACTCATCTCCATCAATCAATGAATAGACCAACCCTGTAATCCCAGGGTCCCATGCTATCATCTGACAAGGAACATCACATAGACACTGCACTACTATGATCATGACTATCTGCTCAAAATATACATATGGGATCCCCCACTCCTAGATCCTCATGTTGAAATACCTGTGAAAACCGGGCATGTTGTCAAGAAGATGAACTTGTAAAGGTATCTCTATGGAATCATCATCTTCCTAACCACCTCCATACTCAATCATCAGTATCAATAGAGAGAACCTGTCTCACCACATAGAACAAGTCCCTGTAAGCCCTCTCAAAACCATCCAAGACAAAAGTATGTTGCTCTCTGGTGCAACCTGGGCCATCATAAGATGAAACAACCCACTAACCAAATGGACTCCCAGATCCCATGGAAAAGTTGGAAGTTCATCACTTCCAATTCTCACTAACTTCTCATGTGTCATACTAATAACTGTTGGAAGCCCTCCATCCTCATCCCAACGAGAATCTGAATCTATGTCACCCTCCGAGATATTTTCTATCCCACGGCCTAAGATGTTCACCATCACACCCAAGGTCTCAACTGTCTATCTTTGATGATCCACCCCTATCCTACTGTATGCAATAAAGACACTCCTGTCAGGTGGTCTCGGCCTACCAACCCTCCATGTCCCCTGCCAGTATTTATCTCCCCCTGTTTTTTTTCCAATGATAAAAGTATCTGGAGAGGCTATCATAAATATCTACAACCCACTGTAGGACTGGAAAGTATCATATGATTTGGTCAATCCCCAGGATTGGACCAACAACTCATCTACTAGCACCCATGGTGAATAAGTCTAAACTCCAACTATCGGATATAACAATAGATAACTCCACAAACTGTTGGTTAATCACTCTCCCTCCATCATCACTCAAATAGTTATTGCTACTGTGAAGGTGATATCCCAGAACTATGTGCTGCAAGGGGGAGGAATATCCATGCTCCACTAAGTGTGTCTCCTCCTTGCAATCCAATGCATCCCCATGAATCCCACTGTACATCTCTCTCATCATCATATGTCCAAGGTGTACTGCCAGATCAACCCTTGTGTGGATATCAATCAATCCTGGAACACAAATGAAAGTGTCCTTGTAACTACCCCTGGCTCTGGAATCCTCATGTGTATGTGTATGAATGATTGTCTTAGAACTACCCATGAATGGTGGCCCCTGTGACACCCGGATATCCTCCAGCAATGTAACTACAGAACATATCTGACTCTCTGTCAAGATAGATATAGTGTATATCTGACCAGTCTCTTCAAGGAGCTCATCTAATCTGGACTCTGATTCTTGAAGGGTTGTCTATGTGCCTTCCAAGAATCCTCGTGTGCTCACCAACTCATGAGTGAGCCGATCCACCTCAAGCTCCTACTCCCTCAGTGCCCTATGATACATCTCACCAATCTCCAATAGATAATCTCTATCCATCAATAACTATTGGTATTCATCCCTCATCACAATCAATCTCTCCATGAGTGTATGGAAGTCATCAATGGCAAGTCCCCTATCTGAACTATCATGTGACATCGAGGCCCTCCAACAATAACATGCCACCAATGCATGTGTATCATCAATGCATTGAGTGACTACCATGATCATGTCCTCATTGACTCTCAATTGTCTCATCCCGTGTCATGAATCATGATCACAGTCCCACTAAGGTTCTACCTCATGCCCCTCACTACTAGTATCAACAATGGAATCCCCAACAACACACTCCTCAAAATATAAGGCACTAAACTGCCCACTGTCCACTATGCTACTAAGTCCTCCTGTAGGCCATTGCACACCATCACCAACTACTACCTCTATATGAATCGCATTGTATCCTGTATGGGCAGCTGTATCCTCTTGTGTGCTCACCCTACTAATATCATCTTCACCCGGATCCCATAAAGATGTGTCCTGACACGTGTTATGGTCATCCCAACCAATAAGGAGTGTATCCTCATCACTGTAGATCAGTCCTGGGAGTAAGTGTCCCAACAAGTTGTCAGTCTCCACAACCTGGTCCATCAATGGAATCTCCAAGAGTGGTGACTCACTCTCCTCATACTGATATGTATGTGTAAGGTCAACTATCTCGAAGCCATACCTCTCCTCCTGGGTCTGCAGATCCATATGTCCCTTGTGTACAATCCCCACACAAGGATCCTCTACCATATCAAGAATGCCACTGATATCCTCATGTGTCATGGCTAGCATAGGTGACCGAGAAGATGAAAAATGTGGCTTTCTCATCATAGGAAGCTCATCAGCCTCCATACATGACTTCCTGGAAGCCATGTCTACACCCATAGGTAGGTCATCCAACCTCCTAATCTCATCATGTCTAAGTGCCAACACAAATGAATCCTCACAAGTGTCCCCACTATGTTGAAGTGTTGAATCCTCAACATTGCCT
>JZKD02S2057559.1:17387-33406 GCA_000966675.3 Picea glauca
TACGCCTTATCCTCTCCCGAGGTTGCGTGTGGCACGATTAACCTCGCGCCGATCAGGCCTGACAGCTCTACGGATGGGCGGTTCACCATCCCATCCCTCATCAAGCCTCCCGCCTACCAGCGTGCGAGACATTAAATTTGGTGGCCAACGAGCCGCTTTTGGTTCTCCGGGCCAGTGGAGTCCAAATACGGTATTCATTCAAGGTGGAAGTTAACGCCACCTTTTCAGGTGCCTTCCACTTCCATCGTGGTCTCTTTTTTGCACATCCCCTCTCAGCAATCCTGCAATAAATTCAAAATGTTATTCACATTCATTGACCTCTTCCTGCAGGTCCGTTTACATCACATATTCATACTTATGAGTTTGCCATAATCCTTGGCCAGTCCAGTTATATTTACAAACTGGGGGAAACGGGGTGTTACAGTCGGAGTCTCTGTTAACTAATCAACCCAGATAGTTAAGTAGTTACAACTTCCTGAAACATGTATAAATAGATAAGCACATGAAGGATCAAAGAGATTCATGTGAGAGGTTATATGTAATTGTGTTGTACCATCTATCATATAATAAAATGAATGTTCTTTGGGTTTTCATTACTTGTGTATGTCTCTACTCATGTCTATGTGTATGCATGTATCTCTATGATGTCTATGTAAGGATCTATTGGTAACACTCCCTACGTTTCCCTATATTACAACATTGGTTCCGTTGCCGGGAGTACTAAACTTGGGCATGTAGAAGTGTACATAAATGCTAACTCTACAAGATATGCACAAGTGGTGGGAGCACAAAATTGAGAAATACATCAAAAACTATGCAAGAAGGAATAACCTCTCACTAGCCGAAGCAAGGTCATGGTTCTTTTTAGATACGCATGAAAGATTCCTTGAAGCTATCCCAAAAGCATTGTTTTAGCACATTAACAGATCATGTCATGCATGATTTGACACCCGACGAGAAGATAGGACTAAAGTTGACATTCAGAGGAAGAATGAACCTACATGATTGGCCCGAAATAATTATTGAAGATTATATTTCAAAACAAGCAATTGAATATCGGACGTCCCTAAAAAAAATAAAAGAAAAATTCTACACCGAATTGGACGACAGATTTTTTTGCACGGTTCCAACACTTCTTCATAAATTCCTCCTAGAAAAGGGTGTTAGTGATATCGTTGAATACCGACCAATATTAGGAACACCGTTATCAAATAGAAACTTCCAAGAAAGAGACGAAAAGTGGGAATCATTTCTTGACGCAAAGTGCAAAGATACAAGAGAAGCCTGGGATTAATTCTTGAAGAAATAAAAATGGACAATGCTCCCGACTTAGAGTAAGTAGGGTCAGAAATGGGGGGTCGGTTGAAATGGTGAGATGCCATAAAACAAGAAGTAGTGTTGCTCAATCCTTAATGTCATCAAGAGGGAAGCAAGCCCATAAAAAATCCACAAATATTTAGAATTTAGAACAGGATAAAAGACAACCGAAAAGAGAAGAGCTTCGTAACCAATGGAAAAGAAAAAATTCGAATAGAAATATGTCTGGGGAGAGTCATCTTGTCAGAGAGCATGAGCAGTCTGAGTCAGACATAGATCGACCAAAATTAGCGACAACAACAACCATGGTGACACCTAACAAAAGTAGCGATGCACAACTGAATATCCATCAACCGGTCGATGAACTAGAAAGTATGGATTATGAAGAATTTGGACTAACTTTACGTACGTCTCCTACACCGAAAACCAGTACATGGATAAGATAATTTCTCCAACAAAGGTTGCATATCGACGACCAATCTACAATATTATGGTACATAATGGACAACCAGGGAAACCTACAAGATGTATTAATTGTCGAGGCAGAGCAAACATAATTCAACATTATGATCATCTAAATCAAGGAGATCATTGAATCAACCCCCCTGCCACATCTAATCTCGAGAGAAGAAATTAACTGCAATATGGAAGCGACACAACCCTTGGAACACTAGTTATTCAAATATAAATATCAAAGTTCTCAAACTAACTTTTGTTCCTGAGATTGATTTTAAGGATCAAAGAATAATTTCAGGCATAAAAGTTTTAAATGATTTTTTTTTATAAGTGCTTTCTTCTACCTTTAGTTTTCTGAGAAATAATATTTAAATGAAATTTATGATAAGACAATACAGAGGTTGTATCTTGTTATCTGAGTCATAACTTTAATTTTAAATGATGTAGAAATGATTGACAAAACTGTTAAAAAAAAGCAAGGTATCAATCACAGATAAGTCTCACCTCATTTGCAATAGAAGAAAAATAGAAGATGTACCCTTGAAAGGAGATTAAGAATGCAATAATTCACACAGGTCATAGGTCTTGTTTTTACTCACAGTAATAACAGAGAAAAAACTGTTACTTAATGAACTTCTGATATATTATGGTCATAGTAGACATATTACTAAATTGTAATCATTCACTCTTAAAGAACTACATAAGGAAATTCATAAGAGATGGAGACACAGAGAAAACACATAAATCAAATGGAACGAAACTTAGAATCTCTGTTTGCACTCGTATATTCAAAAGTTTCTCTCTTTTACATAAGGCTATAAGCAACCATGAATAGATCTAAAATCTATCTATTTATACAAAATTGTCTGAACTGAAAGTAGTTGGACTTTCCACAATATCTTCTCTAAAGATAGAATACAATATGAATGGAAAAACATAATGCAGATATTATTGAGTTATGGTTTGATGTGTCGGTGATTCATATGTTCCTTCATTTGATCCTAGATGCACTTTCTTTCCTCTGTTCATTGAACTGGGTACACATGTCCATCAAGGCTACCAAACATCTCGAAGGTTCAATCTTCTCATTCAATTCAAAGGCAAACATCTTCTTTTGTACTAGTGGTATCTTCTCCTGGATCTTCTTTGCTTCATGGGATGTAATTTGATACTGTAAATTTGGCTTCACCAACAACTCATTAATCTTGAGCAAATCAATCTAATTCATCCGTTGAATGTTATATTGAATATTTTCCTTATTTTTTATGGAGTTCTCCTTATTCATTTCTATTTCAATCTGCCCCAATGCCTCCGAGATACCATTTTCTTCAAATTCAACCAATTTTGTATCCAGAGAAGATAATGTCTCCAGACAAGTCTCCTTTGCCTCTCTGGCAAGTTTCTTGCTTTCTTCCAGATTTGTCTCCCAAAATTTCAAGGCCATTTAAACCTTCACTTGTTCATATTGTGAGAAAGGGGTGAGACCAGGGATATTGGCTTTCTGTCTCCATATGATGAATTCCTGAAACTTGGATCTAGCCACATAAACATCTTTTTCTTTCACATGAATACTTTTCAGAGGATTATTTATTGACTAATAGTATTTTTGAATAGTATCCACCTTTTGATATAGATCCCATTAGACAACTTCCAACTTCTCGTTGATTTCAGATGCTTGTTCTTTGAAAGCAATGATGTCTATTGTTGTATTCTCCACTAGGGATAATTTGGCCTGCAGTTGTTCTATCAAACTGTCTCGATGAGTGATCATGCCTTTGCTGGTCTGTGAAATCTGGTAAATCAACTCAAGTTTCTCTTGTAACTTCTTCATCTGCTGCTGATAATTAATCCTAATTTTCTCTATGTTTTGATTCATTCTTCTCCTGACAATCTGTTCTGTGCTGTGTATTTCATTCTACAATTGTTCTACCAAGAGAGATTTTTGTTGCAGTTTTTTGATCAGATTATCCACTGAGCATTGGTTGGAAGTGGAAAAATCGCTTAGTGAATCTACAACCTCCTTGGAACTCAGGATCATCTTGGCCTTTTCCATCATACACTATTTTCTGCCTTTTAGTAACTACTCCATCTTTTTGCTGAGATTCTTTCTTTACAATAACTTTATGTTTCTTGTTGAAAAAGAAACTTGAGGGAGGCATTTCTTCAGGCAAGATAAGAGTAATATCATCTACAGGAATGAGCTTTGAACTAGGAGTTCCAAAACTGGTCGCTAAAGGGGTTAATGAGGGAATGGGAGAGATAATTGATGTGGAACTTTCTGGACTTGTTGTGCTTGGGGTGCCAACAGAAATAACTAGTGTTGAATGGGGACAAACTTGTCCCTGATTCATGAAAGCTTCAAACTGGGATAATATTTGTTGATCATTTAGACCTAGAAATGATGTTTTTATCTCTTAACCCATCTAAACTCTTTAAAACTTCTTCAGCTTTGTTTTTAGTGGAGCAACTTGGTTGATATTCTGTGGATTTAGCTTCCTGTGAAGATGGCATGGGCCTTGAATATCCTTGTAAGATCTTAGGAAAAATGTTTCGTATATGATTTTGGAAGCTGAGGAAACCAACCTATTGGTCAGGAGGAAGAGTCTAGAATCTATTTTGAACTTCTTCATAAGATCTAGCTCCCCTGAAAATCTCGTTATAAGGAGACTCTTCATGGATGCGTCTTTTCATGTTGTATTGAGCCAAATGATTCTCTACCACTTTATGTGGATCATATATTTTGAATTCGATGTCAAATAATTTGACATCTTCCAAGGATGCAACCTCGACTTTAGTATGACCAAAATCCAACAATGTAAACATACCAACCTGAATGGGGAAATTTGGCCATACCTTTTTCCGAGCCAATTTCAATTCCTTGGTGATACCTCCTGCTACTGTTTGGTATGCCACTTCTCTACACACCATCCTGTTAGGTAAAAATTGTGGAAGGGCATGAGGAGGAATGGAGCAACTGAACAATCTAATGTAAGATACGTTCTCCTCAATGTACAAGTCTGCATTTGTGCCTAGGTTTTCCATAGTCTTTACTGAAATATTGGGCGACGGGTGGCCATAGATAGCTATATTGATAGGTACCACTACGCTGTGACATATTTCATAAAAGAAATATTTAGCATTTTCTTCTCATAGTTTGGAGTGGTAGAAATGTATAGGTTTAAAACTAGCTGGGGTCCAACTCAATTTCATTAGGGGGAATGGGGTCATGAAACAAATGACATCCATGATATATGTAGACATGTAAAAAGGAGTTGGTTTCCCTTTTGATTTCGATGATTGGTACTCATCAATTTCCTTAGTTAGGTTATCAGATAAAATTTTAGCCCAATTGAAAGTATAGCCCTCAGCTACTTCATTCATTATAGTCACCCACTCAACTGAGAAATGTGTAGGGTTCTTTTTTCCAAATAAACGAAAAATAATCATGGCTATATATAAGATATGAGCATCTAAGGAAACCATGGAATACATACCATGAGCATCCATTTTGAATTTGTCCGGATGTCCCCATCAGGACTTGATTATATCATGACCATTTCTATCATATCGAGTGCATTCTTTTCTCTCAAAATCCAGGAGAAATGCTACATTGTAAGTATATTTGTGTGTAGAAGAAATTTTTAAATTACTTGTAGGTTCTCCGGTCGAAAAGAGTCGATGAAGGTATTCTGGTGGCTGATAATGCTTCTGGTTTGAATGTCAACGTGCTCTAGATCCCATCTTATCATATCATTATAGGTTAAAATCTTAGGTCATGCAACAATCTTGTGTAGTTCCGACTGAGCTACCAATTTGAGCTTGGCTGATAAGGACTCGTCATCTTCCTTGGAAGAATCCTCCGAATAGTTAATAATCTCATGTTCTAAGATATCATAAACCTGCTTCCAAGACTTGATGGTATTCTTAATTCGTGGAGTAGTGTCTGATAGAACTTTTTTTGGATTAGAATCATCAGCTGATGCATCTTGCTTCTTCGCAGCTTTGCATGGTGCCATAATCCTATGGGAAATGAAATTATCCTTCGTGTAACAAGATGAGTCTATAAGCTCTTTTCTGAATGAAAACTTCTAATTGCAAATGGTAAAATGACTTGAAATCCAATTTTTTTTATTCATAAAGTCTATCAATCTTCGTGTTGATTTACTGACAAAGAAATTATTAAAAAATTAATGGAATTTATTACCTAGCGATTCACAATATTTATTCAAATTGTTAACTTTAGCTAATCATAAATGTCATTAACACTTCAACAGTTCGACTTTCAGAGGTTTTGAATGTGACAGGGAAGAAATTTCCAGAAGGATGAATTCCCAGAGAAGTTAATCTCTAATTAATCGTTTTTGTGTATTAATTAATCATGCTTTTAAATATTGTATTATCCTTAAGTACTTCAAAAGTTTGGTATTCGAGGGTTTTGGATAAAGGATTATAGAAATCCTTCGAAGGCCAAATTCTCGGAGTAAATGTTTCGAACTGTTACATATATATTTCGAGTTTCAGAATTCCAGAGCTCCGAGAGTTCATTTTCTTTAAAGTGTGGTTCATACTTCGACAGTTCAACGTTCGAGAGTTTTGGATATAGCATGAGAGAAATCTCCCAATGACCGAAACTGTGGAGTGATTAATTAATACTTAATCGTGATTAATTAAATTTATTAAATGTTTTATGGACTCTTTAAAACACTTTTACTTTTTTGTAATATCCAATATTTTGGCGCTTTGATACTTCGATAGTTTGTAAACTCAATCTTTGTTTAAAATTCCAAAGGGAAATCTCCCAGAGTGACATGGCAGATATGATGTCATTATTAGTGATGTGTCGAAAAAAGGAGGAGTGACACATTTCACTTGAAATCAAGCGAATAATTTGAAACAACTATTAAAAATAAGTGCCATGTGTCAACCCCAGAAAATATTAGAAGACACGTGTCCTATGAATCATTTGTAAGTCCTTCTAGGAATTGTCACGAGGAAGTGTTTTCAGGACTTCGTAGATTCGGGATTTTTGTTGTTCAGATTTCTTGAAACTCCTAAAGCGCAAAGTTTCGAAGTTACAGTTAAAAGATTTATTTTTTTAAAAACCTTTAGGCGGATTTTACATTTCGGAGATCACAAGAACTATTCGATCAACTTAGTGAAACTCATCGATGATTGATATTGTAAGCACCTTATTGATCTATAACAACCAATGGATTTATTTTAAATTAAAAGGTAATTTCCTAAGTTTTTTTTCTTTTTAGTGAAATTTTATTTCTAAGAGGGGAAAACAAAAGAATACAAGTTCAAAATTCTAAGTGTTCTAACATTGAGGATGAGTTGTCTATACTCAAGAGGAAACAACTATTCCTTGAGTATCATCCAATGTTAGACGTAGATAAAAACCGACCATAAGATTCGACAACTTAGTTGAAAACAGTAGTAGCTCAAACACCAAGAAAATCGAGCGTTCCTAGCAAGAAATTCAAAATGGGATTCAACCACATTCCCATTTATGAAGGAGAGGAGGACCCAAAACCCATTGGTTTTTATGTGAAAAGTTTTTGGATGCAACTGATATTACATATAAGGATAATAAAATGGCTCAATTCGGAGCTATGCTGCGCCACCACGCCTTAACATGGTTTATGAACTACATGGAAAAGAAAACTCGTTCAAAGGCGGAAATAAAGAATACCTTTTTAACATTATTTAAAATTGAGGACATCACACATTTGGAACCTCAAAAGTTAAAAGAAATAAAATGAAGACCATGTGATTTGATAAGAGAATATGACAAGAGATTCAAATATTTACTAAGTGAAATCCCGATGACGATCGATCAAAACTTGCTAGTCTAGTGGTATGTAGTTGGGCTACTACCAAGAATTTGATCTCCACTACATTTATACGAGATAACAAACTGTGAATATGCACTACAGAAGGCACAACAAGTCGATTCAGATTACGATAGCCTGTCGAAATCCTCGACGATGGATATACTTGAGGAAAAAATAGAACATTTGCAACAAACAATAACAAATCTATCTATACGATGCAATGAAATATGGTGCACCACATGCATCTGAGAAATACACACAAAGGATAATTGTCCCCTAAATGAGTGAACAGAAACAACAAACGTCCACCGAGTACAAGCCCAAAAATAATGTAATTTATGTGAATTCCTAACTAATCATAGTATACAAGATTGTCCACATAATCTAAAAAACATGAAGTGGTGCCACATATGTGAATCTTCCGATCACCGAACATAAAAATTCTATCTACAC
This sequence comes from Picea glauca, assembly GCA_000966675.3. NCBI lineage: Eukaryota > Viridiplantae > Streptophyta > Pinopsida > Pinales > Pinaceae > Picea > Picea glauca. Next base: position 25,451 of record JZKD02S2057559.1, read on the forward strand.
GCTAGAAATCAGAATAATATACGAACAATTTACCACAAAGAAACCATCGACCAAGCAAATAACTATGGTCAAAGAGATGATCACTACGGTGGTCATGGTCGACGTCAAGTAGGTCGACACAGATTTGGTGGTTGAGGTCATGGATGACCATATTGTATTAATTGATGGAAAAATGAGCACGATAACGTAGATTGTCATATAAAAGATAGAATTGATCTGAAATTTTGCAACATATGCAACATTGTAGATCACTCTTTAGAAGACTTCTCGATAGTACTTGACAAAATTATACCAAGAAAAAATGTTAATCTACTGTTGATATTATGGTAGCTATGGGAGGTATTTGCCTCCACGTGTAAACTTGATAAGGATAGAATACTCCGGGAAGCAAGAAGAAACCCTAATGAGTTGGCTAATAACCCTAGAAGACTTGTCGGCTCAAGAAGATAATTTATATTAGGTTATTAGTCTCCAAGAGAAGAAGTCGGCCAGAAATAATAATATATACTGAACAAACAGATACCCAGAATGAGAAGTCGGCCCAGGAAGTTAGCCAGAATTAGTATAAATACAGGAGGCCAAGTCTCATTCTGGCAGGCAGTCTCAGAATTGCTGAGAAACACTTGTGCACACTGCAGTTGCCCAGTTTCTGCGCAGGTTTGGAGGAGAGCTGTCGTTGCAGCTAGTAGTTACGCTTGGACTATTTCTTGGCTAGGGTTTGGACTATTTGATCAACTCATGTTGATGAACTATCCTTGGGGAAAGGTGAGCTACCCTTTGATTGGCTATCTATCCTAGAGTTTGCTTCCGGAGTGATTCTCTGTCAAGGTTAAGGTGCTTGGAGGGTGGCTTCAGCCTACGGTTGGGTGACAAGGGTATTGTCAATGATAAAAAGAGCACATCCACTTATATTCTAACAGGCTATGGGCCGACACCTCCTTCATTCAGTCTAACCACTGGAAGGAAACATAGCCAGAAGGATATTAAGCTCGTTGAAGCACTACCGCTAGGGTTACTAGCAGGTGTAGTTGCAGAAACCCTAATCCTCTCGTTGAGACACCTTAAGTGAAGAGATTTACCTAATCTATGAATATATCAATTCACCTTAGCCTAGCGCATCTCCTGGTACTCTCAGCGAGCCAAGACGTCAAGTTCAAGTTTGTGGTCAAATCTAGAGTTTGACCAAGTCAAAGCAGCCATGAATTATTCTATGACGCCAGAGAACAAGTTAGATGGAGCCTATAACTTCAAAGCATGGAAGACAAGGATTGACCTCATCCTTTCCAAGAATAAAGTGTAGGATATCATGAAATGAAAGATCATGGAACCAGAGTTTGAAGAAGGAAAAGAGAAGGAATCACAGAACGTTGCAGTTATGGAGAAGTTCAAAGAAGGTGACATCAATTCCATGAGTATCATAATGGAAGCTATAAAAGACCACTTGATACCCTAAATCTCCCATCTTGATTCATTGAAGAAGATGTACGATGCCCTAACAAATCTCTTCTCGGTCAGAAACATTGGACAAGTTATGAGTATGAAGAATGAGCTTCGTGACATGAAGATGAATGATGAGGACATCATAACATCATACTTTGTGAGGATCTTCCAGTTAAGAGATCAACTACAAGCTATTGAAGAGATCATTTCAGAGAAGGAATTGGTAAACATAGTACTCAATGGTCTTCCCAAGACATGGGATGCATTTTCCGCAAGCATGGACACAAGAAAGGAGTATCCTACATTTGAAGAACTTTGGACTTGTTGTGCTAAAGAATAATCCAGGATCAATGCAAAAGAGAAACCCCAAAAGAAGTACAATGATTAGGGCTTCACAACAAGATTCAAGAATTTCAGGAACAAAAGGAAGTTTGGCTCAAGGAGAAAGCCAAATCAAGAGAAAGACATTTCAGAAATACAATGCTTCAACTGTGGAAAGTATGGTCACTACAAGAATCATTGTCCCGAGCTAAAGAAAAGAAAGGAGAAACACGAAGCATCAATTGCTGAAGAAAAGGAACCTACAAAGAAGACTAAGCAAGATGAAAGAGATTTCTTCTTCTGAAGGTAACAATACTCTTCTTATTTTTTTGTACATATCTTGTTTTCATAAGTCTCTGTACATATCTTGTGTATCTATCTCTTAGAAGATAACATGTTCCAAGAAGAACTATACCTATGGAAGGAAAACAAATATAAGGATTGCTATCATTATAAAAGTCAGATAATACACATCATGTGGAAGCTAGTACAAGATAAGCCGAAATCAGAATCCATCATGAAGAGACTTAGAAGAAGCAAAGATAGAAAGAAGTCAACAATCAAAAGGAAATTGGAGAAATGACGTTTTGCAGAAGACAATAAGGATGCAGACAGAAGCGTGGACTTTGTTAGACGGAGGGAGCTGATTATATGCACTCATACATGAAGCAAGGATTAGGAGGGAGCTAGTCCTATGATCCATTAAAAATGATGAAGTATGGTAGTAGCCATGAAAGACAATACGTGTTCAGTTCAACCGCAGAAGAAGACCTCTTCGAAGAAAAGCCTTAAAGTATCCCTAGTTGTCCATCCAGATCCGTGATCCTATGATAAAATAAAGAAGTAAAATGTTTAGGGCATGGAATCTATAAGAAACTCCATGGACCCAAGAGCTAAAGGAAAAACATGAGGAAGAACATGAAGATTCCAGGAAACAAGAAAAGCCAGAACAACCAGTCATTATATCACAAGATTACCAGCCTGACATGAAATCACTAAAAGCAATCAAGCAGAGGAACTAAAAATTGTGGTGAAGAACAGTGTATGGAAGACTTATGAATGAAAGCATTGCAAGATATAGAACTAGAGGTTCTCCTAGATGGAGGGAGAAGACTATGATGATTACTCGTTTCAGTAAACCAAACATATCTTTACATAAGTCAATATCCATGAGTTGGAGTTCTACATCAGATAAATGCAAAGAATGTTCTCCAGAGAAATTGAGCAAAGAGCATATGAAAGAAACCTCAAGACTTTGAGGCATACCAGAAAGAGACCCTTGTATGCAGATTGAAAAAGATAACTCGGTGGAGAACCTCTAGTGCACAGTAGAAGCATGGTGAAGATTTTGTATAACAGAGATATTGTATCAAGATGATTAATTAGTAGATCAGATCTCATGATGACATCTAAACCACATTACTAAAGAAAATAATATGATTCCCTTAAGGCACTGGAATTCCTACCTTAAAAGCCTTTATGATTTCCCTAATGCCATGGACACCATTCCTATTGTCCCTACATAGGATGAAGTTTTTTCTTTAGATGACATAGGGTTCGGTGTTAAGCGGTTTGCAAATGGGAAAGCTAAGTACATTGAAGGCTACCAAGATGAAATTTTTAAAATCAGAGGGCCTATCCTTATCCCTCACATACACAAGCTATTCAATTTAGCAGTCAAGCATGGCTTGCATAAACCCTGGACGCAAAGCCTCATTGTTCCTATTTTTAAAAATGGGGACATAAACATTCCCTCTAATTATAGGACCATTATGACTAGCCTGATTTTAGCCAAGCTTTATGGAATTATTTTGGAAAAGAAGATTAACCTTTGGCTAGAAAGTCACGGTAAAATAGATAAAGGCCAGGCTAGGTTTAAGAGATATCATTCAATTTTGGACCATCTTGCTACCTTTAGGATCATTGCAGAGGAGTTTCACAATACTAAAACCAATCTTTTTTGTTGTTTTGTTGACTTTAGAAAAGTCAATACTCAGTTATGAATGAGATAATAAATTAATATTTATTGTCTAATTTAATTAAGGAAAAAGTAAATTAGACACATGTTTCTTGTTGATTTTTCAGCACAAAAAACCATAAAACATTGAATGAGTCTTGAAAAAAGAAACATTCAAGAAATGAAGTGAAGTATAAGCATTACTTAATAAATTGGACAGACAAAGACACTCTGATGACAATACTTAAACTTATAAAAGTCAATTTTAGAATTTTAAAGAAAAGATTAATACAAAAATTACATGGTTACGAAGACTTGCAAAATTTAATTACAATAAAAATGCAAAATTTAAGTACAATAAAAAGTATGGGAAAGCACCCAAAAAAAATATCTAAAGATAAAGGACAAAATAGAAGAAAGTGCAACAAAAGGAAGGGAGCATTCAAGAAATGTATAAGCACCCAATACAAAAAAAAACAATAAAAAGAAACATAGACTGAAAAGTGTGAGCATCATAGGGTGGTTCAATCTAAATCCTTCGCATGGAGGAAGGCATAGATTTAAAGAGACACAAAGGACACTTAGGAGTTAAGAAGATGAATAATGAGAGTATTAGAGAAGTCAACCAAGAGCCAAGTACAGAGTTGAGAGCTGTAACTTTCTAAATTACAAATTCAATATATTGATAGATTTCTAAATTACAAATTTAATAGATTATAAGAGTTAACTTTCTAAATTACAAATTCAATATATTAATAGATTTCTAAATTACAAATTTAATATATTAATAGATTATAAGAGTTAAGAAGATGAATAATGAGAATATTAGAAAAATCAACCCAGAGCCAAGTACAGAGTTGAGAGCTATAACTTTCTAAATCACAAATTCAATATATTAATAGATTATATTGGAATTTTTTGTTTGGAAGTTTGAAATGGAATGGGCGATTGTAACAAGGCTAAATATTTAATAAAAACAATTAAAAGTGATCTACGTGCAGAGAAATTAAAAGGGATTATCATCCCATGTTCATAAATAGATTGCTTTAATTTGGTTCTTATCATTTATCATTTTTGTTAATTTGCAGTACTATTTCCATGGATCATTTGACTCTTCTATGTCCTTTACTTTTTTTTCTCCATTTTTTTTTCGCAAATTTATAAGACTTTGATTGTTTTATTGTAATCGCAGAAGCTTCTATCTTTGCTGCTGTTCAGTTATTTAGAACTTTTAATTATCAAGGTCCGGGGAATGTTGAAAGTTATTTAGAACTTTTAATTATTAAGGTCCGGGGAATGTGGAATAGACTTAATTTTGTTTAGGAACATTAGTAAAAATTCGTTGAGATTAGCATATCTCAAGGTAATTTTTAAGGGCCATGGAAATAGCAGTTACAGAGATGGTTATGGATCGAGGTTCATCGAAATAATCCATCCATCATGATCTCTAATGAACTCAGAAAATATGGAATGAAACTGAATAGAATATTTTTTACAGTAATTGTTCATATATTATTGTTCATATATTGCAAAACTTAATAAATATGTATAATTAATATATATGTTTTAACTGAGAGTAAAACTAGCAATACTTACTTTTATAAAGTGGTTGATATAAAAGTGTTATTTTCCACCTTTTCAAACTAATAAGGTTGATGGGCTTATATCAACTACTTTTATAAACTTATGACATCAATCATCTTATTAAACTGACTTTAAAGAGTTAATTTAAAGTCTATCTCATTTTTCAATTTAAAAAAGAAATGGAGTTCATTCCTCTCTACTCAGTGCTAATGATAAATCCAGAGATAAGATGGATTTACTTTGTTCTCTCTATATATCACGTGTCAACTCCATATTGAACATGGAAGGAACTAACTCCATATTGAACATGGAAGGAATTATTAGTCATATTGCACAACCCAACACTAAAATGTTTTTTTATGAATATATTTAAAGTTGGTATTTAACTATTTTAATTAAGATGAGCATTGAAATATTTTTTTAAATATCACTTGTCAATATCATGTTAAGAATCTAAGAGATGACACATCTCCTATAGCGGAATTTAAGATGTAGAAGACTAAAAGATAATTTTTTTACTTTTAATTACCTTTTATATAGATATAATTTTGTTGATAATATTAAAATATATTATTTATATTGAACACTGAAATATTTATTATTATTATTTTCTATTAAACATAGGGAATTACACATCTGCTTTATACTAAACTATGAAAAGTTTTTCCAGACACAATAATGTTTAAAAATTAATTAAATTAATTATTATTAAGTATTAGGTATTTAGGTCATTCTCTATAACCAAATAAACAAATGGGGTTGGCTAAACTTTCTACTTTTTGGGTTTTTTTCGCATAAATCGATTCAACTTGCTGAAAAACCCATGAGTCACTTGGATTATACAAACTTAGCCACTCAAATCTGCAGATCCAACTGATACCAATTCAAATATCTTAAATTTAAACAAATAAATAAATATCAGTTAAATCTCCTAAATTAAAAAAAAAATAACTTATTGTATATGCATCATTAGATCCATTTTGGTTTGGGAGTAAGACTTAAAAAACTAGTTTTTTTAGAACTTAAAAAAACTGGTTAAAGACACAATGCCTAAAAACATCTAACAGAAGTGGAAGTCTACTCCCTGAAGTATCACCAACTAATTCTAACTCACTTGGCCTGTTGATAAAGAGCGTAATTACGTATAATAAAGTAACTAGATAGATAAGAGATGACACCACTCTATCAAATTCTACGTATATTTTAGCCTACTTCACCAACTAATTGTTACAGGTGACCGTGGTTTTCAGATGAGTCAACATGCATTTGAAAATAACAACTAGTGATATTTGTAATCAATTATCACTACTATAGGTTTTACTATCTTAAAAAACATCATCCAACCCACTTCACAAAATATAACTTTAAAAGAATATATAGATAAGCCGCAACCTGCGGGACAAAGAGTGTTGTCTTTGTAGACACAATTGGCTGTTGAATTTAGCTATGAATTCTTCCCCTACCCCGTTAAAATCTCCATTTTCCATGGAAGCCAATTCATTATACTTGCTGTATATAACCGCTGGAACTTCCACAAGCTGCACAGAAACTTATCATCTATTTCGCAATTATGCGTTTCCTGCTCACCAGTCTAATCGCAATACACAAAATGGTGTTGACACTGACAACAAGCCAACTCACCTAATTCCACCATAGAAACAATCATAAGCTGTAATTCCGTTGGAATTCCTGGGCAATCCCTAGACATGAGTGGTGAGAAATTAGAATAAGTGCAAGTATGATAAAATTGCATAAGACGAACATGGAGAACGTGTGGGAAGCATTAAAAGGAATTGTAAGCTGCTGGGGCAGAGACAAATTTGTAGGCCAAAACACTTCCCAGGACAGCATTACGGCAACCATGGCGAGGATAACAACGGCAAAGCGCTTTATGTGTTTGGACTGCATATTGCTTCTGCTGTCATCAAAGGATGTTTTGTCCTCGTTTGTAGAGAAACTTAGAAGGCAGTACACAACAAATTTGAAGAAGCACGCAACACAGAGAGAGTCGAATATAATTCTTTCGTGGGAAATTAGAATAAGTGCAAGTATGATAAAGTTGCATAAGAAGAACATGAAGAGAGTGTGGGAAGCATTAAAGGGAATTATAAGCTGCTGGGCCAGTGACAAATTTGTAGGGCAAAACACTTCCCAGGACAGCATTACAGCAACCATGGTGAGGATAACAACGGAAGTACAGAACATATAGAAAAACTTTGAAGCAACAGAGAATCGAATAGAATTCTTTCCTGGGAAATCAGAGTATGTATATATGGTCCGTCAAAATCTCTCGTGGGAATGCAATTCAAGTTCCTCGGTAGAATCCAAGTTTAGTCTACTTTTAAACAAGGAAATTCTCAATGAGACAGCACGCGATGGAGAGATATACCATGAAGGACAGACGGTATGAATAGCCCGTCCCCGTCATTTAGCTCGCTGGTCATGTTTGAAATGTCAGGAATTCTATATTACGTCATTGGATTGCATCACCTGCTATTGTCATGATTATCGTCTCACATTTAGGATTGTCCGAACGCTTGGTGCAGGACCGAACACGTAGTCAATCTGGTTTACATCGTTCTGTTTATTTAGCAATATTCAGTGTGCTAGGCAGTATTGAATGTTTAGAGTAGGTGAATTATATGGTAATCTGT
>JZKD02S2057570.1:5931-17775 GCA_000966675.3 Picea glauca
AACATAAGCACATAAACACAACAATTGATAAAGGAGTTCACCCCTCTCTTGGGCTACATCTCCTGGTCCAGCTTCCAATGGATCATTATTATTAATTTCTCAAAAGTTCTCAAAAGCATGTCTTACAATGCTCAAATTGACAAACCAACTGCTCCAATGGCTTCAGAGGGTCCAAAAACCCTTGTCTGGGCTCTTTTGGCACCTCAATCGGTCAAAAAATGAAGAAGTTAGGCCTCATGGAAGTCTCCCTCTTCAAGCTTGATGTCTCTGCATCTACAAATTGCACCCTTGTCCATTGAACCTGGCTCACACGCAATAAGTAGCGTGAAAACCCAGCACCGGGCGCAACTGCACCAACAATGCAAACCGTAGGATGGTTAAGGGTGCGCCAGCCCCTAACTGCCTAGCACCTGGGCGTATGAGGTCATGGGACCGTGCGTATTAGCAAAAGGGATTAAAAACCATTGCAACTGTTAACTCCCCCCGCGCTCCGGTTAGGGTCACATGGTTAAAGGCATACGACCGTATGCAATGTAGTGGTTAGCACACAACCGTATTCGTAATAACACCCGCGCGCAATATTACAATAGGTCATATGTAATGTAATGAAACCACGGGTCGGGGCTAAGCCCCGGCCCGACCCCCCTTCTGTTTTAAACAATAAACAAACTTAAATATTTTTGAAACCATATAATAAACAAGAATCAATGGATGGCACGTTGGTAGGGCAGCCATTGTCAAACCTTACGCCGGTGGGGAGGTCCGGGGGTCGAACCCCACGGACTCCAATAAAATTTTACATAACAAACCACAACCCAAACAACGAGTGACACGTGGCGCCCACGGATTGGGCCACATGTCCTCATACCATTTGCCACCAAAGGACACATGTCAATTCCTGATTCGACCTTGCCTGCCAATCAACATATTCCACATCACCACCTGACACATCATTGTACGGTCGTACGACCCTGCCACATCGGACTGTACGGACTGTACAGTCAGCATCATTTTTTTTCCTTGTTTGACTTGATGAACAGATTGCAATATCTCTCGCTCCCGACGTCCATTTGAGACAAAACAAGTTGTGTTGGGTTCACAATGAGGAGGCCTACGCTCTCGTCCGGTTTGAAGTGATTCCGAGCACTTTGATTTTTTGAGCAAAATTTGATCTCCTGATCACGTACTATCCCCCTTCAACCCTTTGAGAAAAATGTGGTGAAAGGAAAATCCATGACATAGATTGACCCCATCGTTTCCACCCCCTAGGATCTACAAGATCATATTTGGCTAGCATATTGAATAACCAATGAATTGCAACTTTATTGCACTGCAATTGGTGCATTTATGATAGAGGGAGCTATGGAGGAGGAAATTATTTGAAAATATAATGATGAAAGGAATGGGGAGTCCCTGACCCTTGTATAAAAAATATTAAGTGCATAAAAATAATAATATGGAGTAATGATTGAATGAAGATTAATAATAAGCAACTACTTTGTTTTATTGAAAATGTGATTTACATGAAATAGTGCAATTTGAAATCTCCATATGAAGGAAAACATGGAGGAAAGAATTGGGAAAGCTATGGAGGAAAGGATTAGGGAGCCCCCACCCTTATATCAAAAAGAGAGTGTATAAAAATAACAGTATGGAGTAATGATTGAATCAATGTTAATAATAGGTTGTTTCTTTTGTGTTATTAGTCCCTATCGAAGGCATAGAGGGACTATAGTGATCGATAATTCGTTGACTTCATATTAGTTTGTCCTTTAACTAATTTTTTTTGCATAATCTCTATTGTTTGAACTAGAGAACTAAAAACATTATTTTTTATATAATAAAAAAAACCTTATATGTCATGATCTCATTGGATAATAGATTCAAAGTCTTATTATTAGCTTCACTATTCCCAATGTTTTAAATGTTAACATATGCAAAGTTTTGATCATCTACAATCTTTTTTAATTTTATTATTTTTATTTAAATGTTTAGATATCTAAAGTTTTAAGTATCGRCAGTCAGTTTTTATTAGTTGACTTCATATTAGTTTGTCCTTTGACTATAAATTTTTTTCATAGTCTCTATTGTTCGAACTATTATTATTATTATTATTATTATTATTATTAAGTACTTAAAGAGGCATTTTTTATTATTATTACGTACGTAAATAGGTCTGCCACGCWGCATTATTTTTTAAATGTTTACATAGTGCGAGGCCCTTGAAGGGTCCTGGCGATCTTAAATGTTTAMCTAACAGGCTTGTTAAAATACATTTTCCTCTKATTTTTTAATACAATCTTTTCTACAGTGAATTTGGGAAATATTGTTCTCCAATGGCATTATTGGTTCAKTGGTTGTTGCTTGCTCGTTGGTTCGTTGGATGTTGTTTATTKTTGTTTGATTCAACTTTGCAAAGTTGAGGTCCTGCAGCTATAGTTGGACCTCTTGGTGCTTGTTCATTGGTTTGTTGTTTATTGYTTTCTCTTGTTTTCTTCAACTTTGCAAGGTTGAAGTCCTGCACCCTCAGTTCAACATGTTCCTTCACTTTTCATGGTTGAAATCATGCACCCTTGTTTGCTTCAACTTTGCAAGGTTGGTGTCCTRCATCTGCAGTTGGACCTATTGTTGCATTYTGCARGGTTGAGATTATGCACCCGCAATTGGAACTGTGATTATGTCATTCCCCCWTTCACGAGTAAGTTTAAGTATCATGGTTTCATTCCTATTCATTGTTTGTTGTTTACTATTTGCAGTTTGCAAGTAAGAATTTTCAATACTAGGAATGCATGAGTGGAAATCCTCTTGAAGAACATCCTTATATGTGATTGTTGGGACCAGAGAAACAAGAGTGTATTGCTATCCCCAAAAAGTGTTGAACAAGAAATATTGTCGCCTTTGAACGTCAATGTTGGACACAGAACCCACCTCTATCACATCCATAGTGAAATATAAAAAAGGAAATGGGATGTTCTCCTCATATTTATGTTCCTGAAAACCATACGTTTAGTGAATTTTTTTCAGACTGCCCTCTTCCAATCACATATTCCCACTTCCATGTCCTAGAAATCATACCATAGATCTTTGGAAAATGGAAATGAAAAGGGGTTTGCCAAAATAATTCATAGTTTTCATTGCAGAGCAAGCATCTACGAGGACATTGTCATCCCTTCTTTGCAGGTTATGACAGGGAAAGATTATATTCTCTGAGGCAAAACCACATATAGTTGTCGGTTTTATGATGGACTTTGGGTCTTCCAAATCATCTTCCATCATAGTTTTCATATCTGGACCTCGTCTTGTGGAAATGATTCTTTGTAATCTGAATGGGAAGTTCACTGATCTGTCTCAGACTGAGTTTCTCAATGCCCAAATTTAGAATATCTTCTTCATATTGTAAGATAATTGAAACATCTTAGAATATATTCTTCATCTAGTAAGATAATTGAAACCTTAAGAAGTTGTGTTGTGTGTTGGTTATGTTCCTGTGATAAAATTCCATAATGCCTAGTTCTTTCGCTTTTGTTTATCCGACGGACCATCTATATGAGTTTTTTGAGTGGGAGACATCAACAAGTCATTTCATATACGTTTATTGTTGATTTTTGAAGAGTGGGGATGAAAATAAATGGTGAATAGGATTGTAAAGCTATATGCAATGGCTACTGAAACGTTCTTGTGGTAAAATTCCATAATGGCTAGTTCTTCTTCTTTTGTTTATCCGACAGACCATCTATATTATTTTTTCGAGTGGGAGACATCAATAAGTTGTTTCAAATCTATTTAGTGTTGATTTTTGAAGAGTGGGGATGAAAATAAATGGTGAATAGGATTGTAAGGCAATATACAATGGCTATTGAAAAATTTATAAGATGCACACCTAGAACAAGTTCAAAAATTATGTCTTGAATACTCGGTCTTTGTGTTGATCAAATTTATAGTGTTGCTTAATTTATATTATCTCTTCTATATGGTTCAACATTCACTATAGCTTTGTTTGTTTTTCATATTCTATAGCAACCATGGAGCATTGAATTTGACACGAAGAAGGTTGAAGGATACAGAGTGGAATTGGTATGTAGTTACGAACTTATAGTTTTCATTTTTCTTTTTATTTTCTATTTGAATGTTATCTAGACATAGCTAACAAACATCTTGAAAATCACAAATTAAAAGATGAAGCAAGTAATAGATGTTGAGTGTTATGAAATATATACAGACTCCATTGTACATGACAACATCGACCAGGTATTGCATGGCAATGGGATTTTTAGATTAGATGCATTCTCATATACTATGAGAGATTGACTCTTTGATGCATTTCAAGTTCTATTGCATGTCCTCTATTCCTCAACTGAATTGTGCAATGGATTGATAGATAATTTCTTGGCCTATTTAAAAAATGGTGACATTGAGGCATTATAGTCATATCAATACGAATTGGCATCTAATTTTCTTTTCCAATTGCAAGGAATACATGATGTCAGTACGTATTTTTCAAACATGTGGTTGTATGCATCTGCAACTTTGCCTGCACATGAGAGGGGACTTTGGGGAGACACATTTTGTATACGGTGGTTGTCCAAGTGGCTGAATATATCAATTGGAATTTGGTCATTAACAAGAAAAAGAAGATATCTACTATTCAACAAAATTGCATCTAAGGACCCATATTGCATCTTGCTCCATGATGCCAATCCTCTAAGTGGTCATTATGAACCACTACTCTATATAAAATTATCCATGTGCAATCTTGGAGGACCTGATATTTACTTGGAAACAAATTATGCATCATATACACTCAAATTATGCATCATAGCAACAACTATTTCATCTAGTTGTGGAGATAGTCTATTCAATGCAATTTTCTATTTGATAGCAACACAGTTTGGTGTGCACTCACTGTGCCTTTACATTGTGCAATATTTTTGCAATGCAATTATAGGTGGAAGTTAACAGGCGTTTAACTACTTGCATCAACACCTTTTACCATATCTCTTAGAAAGTATGTCGATAATTGGAAGTTGGAAACAATACCTTGTAAACATGGCAATGCCATATGAGAAAGGAAATGTAGAGGGTGGCACATTTTGTTTACAATGGATATCTCTCATATTCAAAGTAAATATTCAGGTCTAGTCAACCCTATCATATGGTACTATCCATTCATATTGTATCGATTCAAACTACGATCAAACAATCGACATCATATCATTGAAAATAGATACGCCACACATCCATTATCAACCTTTGATAAGAAATACTTCTAGTTAAATATCCACTTTTCATGCTACCCAAACCACATTGAATCTTCATAAGCATCGCATGTTGTCTAATCAAGATGAAACTCATCCCAATTGTATTCAGGTCATACATATCTTAAACAAAAAAACGTAGACTAACTTATCACAACTTGAAAAAGGTCATACGTGAGACAAAAAATACATTGGTACACTTCCTTCTATACCTTTGGGTTGTACAACCGATCATCATGAGGTGAAAGGGAGCTCGACAAAGAAATAGAAACTCACATATCACAACCTAAAAAAGATTGTGTGTGCACAACATAATCACAGTTTCACACTTTCTGTTGAACACAAACATCATGTGTCCAATGAGAAAGAACATCATTGTTTGCACCATCGAGATGGTGAGGAGGAAATGCTCATAACAAATGTCGATTCCACCTTCAACATGGTTTGTCAAAAAGTGAAACTAGTTTCCAGTGGAAACCATAAGTTAACCTACCACATGTTGAAAAAATAGATGTGTGAGAGAAACAAGTGCAACTACATATCCCACAATGGTCATGATACTGACCGAGAGTGGAAAATCACATATTGTGGCCTAGATCCAACACCATGCACTGCTAGCAGTGGAAACCAACAAACACTTACTATGCATGCTTGTCTAGGAAAGAGAGATGCAAAATATATCTATATGAAACAAATTAAAGACACTCCTTCCATTTCATGTGAAATTTGTGAGAAATTAAATTTCACAAAAAACACTAAGTCTTTCATCCCTGACTTGCAAAAAGAATACCTCGACTTGACACTAAATGATAGAATATTTTTCAATGGCAATATTTGTCTTCCATGCAAACGATCACTTGAAAATGGAAAATTGCCACACTTTGCAACGCTTGACCAAATAAGATGTAACACACCACTACCAAATGTAAGTACACTTACAGAAATTGAAGAGAGACTTGTGTCTCTGCGAATTTAATTTGCACAAATCATACCTTGGGGATATAAATGACCCCAAATGGGCTTAATGGGATCAATTATTAATGTTCCTGTCCAACTAGATGTTGTGCAAAAATCCCTGCCACAATTCATTAGTGATACAATGAAAATTGGTGTCGCTCTCAAAAGACGTTTGCAATACAAGAATGCATACCAGACAAGTAAAGTGCATGTGCACATTGTCATGAAATAATTAAAAGAATTATGTTCCAGGGCCCTGTACAAATCACAGAACATTTGTATAAATGATAACTGGAACAATGTTCTTGAACAAGGAAATGGCAGATCTACACAGAATTTTCACACTACTAATGAATTTGATACAAGCGATGAATCAGAGAATGAAATATCTGCTAAAACATTGATACATGGATTCACTGACTCACAACACATTCATGACTTGCAAGACAAGATTGTCGAAATTGCACCTGTTGAAGGGCAATGTCCACTTAGAATATTCAAGGACAAAAATTTTGAGGAAATGAATTTCCCAACACTGTTCTATGGAGATCCATGTCCCAGTGACATCACGGAACGATTCAGGTATAAAAAAATAGTGCAATGGGAACTGCTACATTCAAGCAGTGACTTCTCCTGTCACATAAAAAAAATTGTTTTTCAAAACAATGTGCATAATAATTGAGCAAGTGCTCTCTTACATGTGGGTACGAATAAGAAAATTTGAGCTACAAGGAATAAATTTGTTGGCCAGAGATGTCAAGTACAAAGAAAACCTAGAAAAAATCCTAAAAGGATACATAGATTTTAAAAACATTTGCATCTCTCCTAACTACTTGCAACAAAACAAGAAAACTATATTTGCAATGATTCGACAATTTGGACCCCCAACTTTTTTCATCACATTTACAAGTGTAGAGAATCACTAGGATCCATTGGTGGCTATGGTGTCTACATTGTATAGGAATAGGAAAAGGAAAAAACAAATTGATACATTGGAAAATGATGAAATTGAATACCTCATAAGAAAAGACCTAGTGACATGTACTCGTTACTATATACATGGAATAAATGCTTTGAGGATATTGATATGTCATGATGAAATGCTCTTCGAAAAAACATCGGACTATTATTTTTTGACTAAATTCCAGAATAGAGGAAGTGATCATGACCACACATTGTTATGGATAGAGAGTGCACCCATCTATGGAAATGATAACAACTCACAGATTGAGCAGTTCATGGACAAATACATAACATGCAACACAGATCATTTGGATCCAGAACTTTCCAAATTTCATAGACATTATCATATAAGAAGCTGTAAAAAATGAAAAAAATCACATTGCAGATACAACTTCCATGTGCCGCCAATGAGAACAACAGGAATCATAGAACCAATTAGTTTAGAGGACAATGTTCTCATTGATAAATCTAAATCTTTGTTCGCATTTCTAGAGCAAAGAGACTTTGATGACTTAATGAGCTTCGAAGACTTCTTGGCAGAACTAAATCTAACATAAGATTAGTACATCTGAGCGATACAATCTACACTTAAAAAAAAACAACAATTTTCCTTAAACTAAAACTTTCACATATTTGGAACAACAGTTTCTCCAAGGACATGCCAATTATGTGGAATGAAAATACAAATGCACAGTATGTCCTCAATGCATGTGTTGCTGCATCATATTGTACCTCGTATATGACAAAGGTTGACAAATATATGACAAGTGTATTTAGAAGAATACACAAAGAACATGAAAAAAATCATATTGATGCTATGCAAATGATACGTACACTTGGAAATGCATTACTTAATCTTCAACAAATGTTTGCTCAACAAGTAGTTCACATTGCACTTTCCCTGCCTCTGAATTGTAGTTCAAGGAAATGTATCTTCATAAACACATTTCCACTTGAGAAACACACATATCTACTTAAACCATTGTCTTTTCTAGAACAAGAGCCTAATAATTCATAGGACGTGATATGTCGCTCTATTATTGATTATTACCTCCAGCATCCATCTCCTATTAAGCAAGTCTACCTAGCAGAGTTCGTATCGCATTACAAAAAAAATGGTACACCCATATCAAAAAGAAAAAAAACAAATGTAATATGCTTTGTCAAATACAACAAACACATTGACTATCAAAACTATTGTAGCGAAAAACTATTGTTGTAAGTTCCTTTTGATCAAAATGAAAACACATTAAACATAACTTCCCTACATGGGAAGTTGCATATATTTCTTATGAGACTACAGTACAAACCAATGAATCTATATTTACATACAATGTTAATCCAACATGGGGTGATTTAGAAAGTGTAGTTCATGAACTATAAAACCCTGGCAATGTTGATGAGACATTGACAAATCATAAAACAACTAAAATTCCCTGTAAGTCCTATGACTTGCATGAATATTTTCCTTTTCCTCGAGAAACCGCCATCGAAAAATGTATCAATCTTGGCTTTCAAGTCACAAAACATCCTTTCTTTATTGAAAATAATGAATACTACAGAGTTAGACATTTTTTTAATTGAGAACAACAAGCAATCCTAAAGGAGATTGCAATTAAAAAACGCTTAAACATGCACACTCATGTGCACTTGTTCCTTACAGGCGGGGCGGGAATAGGCAAGACATTCATAGCGAAAGCACTATTCCAAATGCTTATACGAATATATGATTCAAACAATTCCACTGGCCCTATGAAACCAAAGGGGCTAATAGTTGCATACATAGAAAAAGTTGCATATAATGCAGGTGGAACAATAGTCCACTCTGCATTTTTAATGCCTTTTAACAAGTCACATTTTCTTCCACTCAGCAAGGAAATGTTAGATACCTTGTCTAAGATTTATGATGAACTACAACGTGTCTTCATAGATGAGGCATATTTGATTGGAAGTCACTTCTTATATTCCATTGACAATCGACTGAGAAACATAAAACATGTGCACACAAAATACTTCGGGGACATTGACATGATATTCTGTCAAGATCTTTACCAAGTGCAACCCATCCGAGATTATTTGATATTTGAACAACCTACAGTCAATATGAAAATAGTAATGCATGATTTTTGGAAAGATAATATAAAATTATTTGAATTACATACTACAATGCGCCAGACAGATGAAATATTTGTTGCAATTATGAATAGAATGCGGACAAATAGACAAACATGTGATGACTTAACATATATCAATTCAAGGTGCATGCAACCTGCACTAATAGACCCAACCTTCCCTTACATGTTCTACACGAATAGGGATGTTGCAATGCATAACAGGTACATGCTATCGCTCATGATTGGTAATGATATCATCATCAATTCAATTAACCTCGAAGAAGACAACCATGGAAATGTACCATGTCATCAACATACAAGCACTTTTCCTTTGCAACTTGTCCTGAAATTGGACATGCTAGTTGAAGCATATACCTGCAACTATGATTCACAAGATGGCTTGGTGAATGGTGCAGATGGAATACTCAAAGATTATACCAAAACGGAAAAATTTGATGTCCTCTGGATTAAGTTCCATGAGACGCATATTGGCTACTGAAAACCAAACAAGTTAGCTTATATATATAATTCAAACAATTTGCACGATTGGACACCTATATTAAAAATATCAAAACCAGTATCGACATCGGCAAAGACAGGTCAATTGAAGATTCAAAAATAGTTTCCAATTAAACTTTCATGTGCACGTACAGTCCACAGATCACAAGGGATAACACTTGATAGTGTTGTGTTTGACCCTGTTGAAATTTGAATACATGGACTCGTATACATAGCTTTGTCCCGTGTCAGAAGTATAAACTCCTTGTATTTGTTAAGCGCTCTTAAAAAATATAACTTCAAAGTCAAACATAAAGTTGATATTGAGATGCAACGCCTTCAGACTAACGCAAAATGAAATCTACAATATGTTTACCAATCCATACAAACAAACTCATATGTATCAATTCTCTCACTTAACATGCACAACCTACATGCACATATGGATGATATAATCAATGACTATGACATAATGCAATCTGATATTTTGTGCTTGCGGGAAACATACATGACATTATGCATGCAAAACAAGGAATTTCCAAATCACAATTGCATATCAAGTTACATTACACATGGGGTGATGATATTAGTGAAAAAACATGTAACAATTTTGGAGCATATGCATTTCGAAGAAAATAGTGTTGAGATGGTCCTGGAAAAAGTAATCTTCCATGAATAAGAAAATGCAATATTGAATCTCTATGCTTCTCTGCATGCAACATTGTCCAATATACTGAATGTTCTTTCAAATGCATTACAACATTTAGATCTGAATGAAACCATTATCATTCTAGGAGACTTCAATATTGGCATGCTACAAAATAATGCCAGAACAAAAGAATTGGAAAACTGCATGTGCAATTACAGTCTCCGCTTTCTTTTGGATAAGATAAACCATGTACAAAACACACTTATTGACCATGTATGGTCAAATGTGCCCATTTCACAATACATCCTCTTTATCTTCGACACATACCGGTTTGATCATGATACAATTAGTATTGTACTTGAGTTATGAAATATACATCAAGCATATTACAAAATCATATTTCTATGTCTCAAAGCATATATGGCTAACTTGTTGCACAAAACCAAATTATTCAGCTAGAATCATCCAACTTCTTAGTTTTTCCTAGTTTGCAATATATTTTGGACAGAAAAAATTATATATAGACACAGACATGGATCAAGAAAAACAAAGATACATGCTTCTAACACTATATGTTACTCTATTCCTTTGATTCTAGTTTACTATATGTACATATTCCTTGTTTTTTCCTTACATACCAACTTACATTCATGGTCATTGTGTTTTTCACTTTCCTTCATTGAAACAAATAGTAAAACTGGACAAGACAAAGAACTCTTAACCAAAAATGTATAAGAAGACATACAAAGGTGATACTTCTAATCATATTCCATATTCCATTGTTTTTCATTTATTCTATGTATATTTATTCTACTGAATTGTAGCTCTCTCTTTTTTTTTGTAGATACTATATATCTTCCTATATATTAACTTATCTTCATGTCAATTGTATTTTTTGTTCTGCTACCTTGGAATAAATAAAATTGTATTCCATCTTTTTTACATGTGATCCTACATAGAAACTTGCCTTATGTCCATTTTATTCTTTGCATTGCTACATGGGAAAAAAAATCAGACTAGTTGAACACAAGGATGAAGCCTTATGTGCCACAGCTGAGGAAGTTGGAGTACAATCTTCCAAAAGGTATGCCAACAATGGTACCAAATCAAATACAATGCATGTGCTTAATGTACATCCATATCAATTATGAACAATATGCAATGTGTATGCATATTTATTTATTTTCATGTTCGATGTACACATGTTTGTATCAGAAAAATTTTGACAAGTGACATGGGCATGAGTAGTCAATCATCGCAAACATCAACACAGCGACAAGGCCAAAGGTAAAGATTCATAGATTATGCTCTTGCTATGTTTAGGAAAAAAATATCCTCAATTATTTATTCTACTATGCCATGGTAAATATATTTATGTCATTTACAACACATGTTTTTTAGTTCAAAA
>JZKD02S2057570.1:25415-39030 GCA_000966675.3 Picea glauca
GACTTCTTTAAAGGTCCCACATTTTACAAATTTATGGTGTTTTACAATGTTTAATATTGTTTTATTGAATTTTTGTAATCTTAAAAAAAGTTTAAATAATTTTTTTGGATACATATTAGTTAACATGTTGAGTGCAAATTTATTTAATTTGTAATTTTCTACAAGAATTTAAGAGGCTCTTTGATCCATAATTAAAAATGCACGAAAATGTTTTTTTGTCCATGCCCAGTACTTCCATTTAAATAAAAGCTACTCTATTGCGGCATCTACAACTTTCGCTCCTTACATTTTACATGCAAGAATAATTTGAAAGACAACAATTAGTGGACATATACAACATGGAAACTTAGGTGTTGACCTCATGTTCCTATTTAATAGTGTACATATATTACAACTTGTTATATTTGAAAATATGCTTGCACATAAAAATGTTAAGTCTTTTTTTTGTCTATTGCTTATGGGTTGGAGCAAAATTTGTGAGCCGAAAACACCCTTCAAATTGGAACAGGGTTTACATTTGGACTACAAAAATACTATTAAAATAAAATAATGTGAATACTATTGAAATAAATATAAACAAATTCTCTTTAAACTTGAACCTGACTTTGTCGAGCTCCAAATATATTCCATAGCTGATAATGTTTTTCCCATAGTATATGTGTTTCTATCACTTGATAATTATCAGACTAAATGTTGTTGTGTGAGGGATAAATTTCTTTTCTCCCTTTATTTTCCCTCTTCTATACTTACTCGTTTTTCCCTTTTTTTCTTCCCCTCTATTATCCCTTTTTGTTTCTATACTTAGTCGCATTTCTATGGTCACGAGTTCTCGGGTTGGCGGACTCACAGATCCTCATCTCCATCTATATCCTCGCATCACCATTCAGACCGACCGTTGTCCCTTTCGATACTTAGCAATTTTATGATCACGGGTTCCCAGGTTAGCGCTATCGAACTCTCATGCCCCATGTTTCGTGATATACATTTTGCACCCAAAAATTTTGTGATCTACAATTTGACCCCGGACTCCTCAAACTCGCAAGCTTCACTCTAGCTGAGTTCACAAAGTTTCAAAGAATTTATCACTCCCTTCCATCCCCGCCACCTTTGTGCCATTCCCAATGCACATTAATTATTCTTTTATTAGTGACAACTCACCACACAAATTCGAAAAGATTGGCATTAATAAGCAAAAACCTCGAGGAAATCTCCCATTAAAACGCATTAAACCACGATTTACGAGAGATTATATTATTAGATAACTTCTTTACATTTTACATTTCATATTATTTTATGGGAAGATTTCATTTCATATTAATTACTTTATTTCTGCCATGTATTTGTGGGTGGATTGTTTTTCAATAATCTTAAATTAAGATATAAGTTATATTTTCAATGTCTTAGTGTATATGTATTCAATGAAATTTCAATCTAAGTTTTAATATTTAAACAAAAATTATCATTTGATTTCTAAAAAACAATTGAACATAAGTTTTAATATTTAAAAAAAATAAATCATTTGATTTCTTAAAAACAATTGAACATAATTTTTAATATTTAATTTATTTTTTTTAATTCTCATTTAATTTTACATATTTAAACTTTGATTTGCTTATTGTTAAAGATCTATTTTAATTAGCCTTTACTTAGCATACTGTTTATTTTAGTTTTTAAACAATAATCCTCGTATATCCCCATCCTTTAATGTGTCTATACCAACTATCATCTCCATTTCCAAATCTACTTGGCATGGACTAAGTTGCCACGCAGCACTTGTTGAAGATATGGTTAACATGAAATAATGTAATTTGAAAATGAATGCATAAAAATAATAATATGAAGTAATGATTGAATCTATGTTAATAATAGGTGATTACTTTTGTTTTATTGAAGATATGGTTGACATGAAATAATGTAATTTGAAATTTGTAGATGATAGTGGAAAGGGGAAAGAGGTAGAGCACATGGCACCATCTTCTAGGGCTCCACCTCATTACATATATGTTGAGGTAATGTATACAACTCCTTGATAGTGATAATGTTAGTGATATCAATTATGTGTATGTTATATCACAAGGGATATGTATAAGTATGATAAGTAAATGTAATTGAATATGGTTTTTTTCGGGTCAATTCATGTAAACATTATATTATTGTTTTTGTTGACAAAATAGGAAATGAAAATATTAAGTACTAATCATAAATGATAAACATCTTTGGATGGAGACAAAGCATGTTTAATAGCCCCAATAACTTCTCTAAGGTATTATACTTTTATCGTGATGGTGATAAATGAGTTTTCAAGAAGTATTGGGAAGTATGTGGGAGGGAAATAATATTCCACATTCATCCATTAGCAATGAATGTGTAACTTCTTGAGATTTTTATTCCATGAACAAAATGTGTACAATTCAATTTCGTATTTCTAGCCACATATTCACAATATTTATTATATAAATTATAATTTCCCCATTTTTCAATTATGTTTGCATTTTATTATACTCACCATAGTGTTATGCATTTTCTAATTATTGTTGTAACAATTTTTTACTGTAATATGTGGCTTCTTTAGTTTTCTTGTTTACATTTATGTTTGTTGTTTTAAATTTTGAACCATAGTCACATGCATTGGATAATTGTTGTTGTAAGATTGACATGCATACATGCACATGTTTTTTTTTTTATTTATAAGGAATTTTGATAGATTCCAATAAAATTAATCATGATGCTAGAATAGTGCCCCCACAATCTGCCACTCCCAACAATATTGAGGGAAAAAAACATATCAGGTTTTACTTATATGATTGTATTTTGATTCCATTTTTGAATAGTTTAAACAATGAATTTTCATCATAAACATTTACATGAATGGTAAGACAAGTTTTTTGGTTACAAGGGAAATCAAATTTTCCAACATCGCCCTCTAGAACCATTCGCTGCAATGCTATAAATAAGCCCCCACAATATCCCATTCCCAACAATCCCAAGGTTAAAATGCATTTTAGGTTTACATTTAGGATTTTATCTTGATTCTAATTTTTGAATGGTATACACAACGCATTTTCATCCTAAACATTTTCATGGATGGTAAGAAAACTTTATTGGTTGTAGGTGAAATCAAATTTTCCAACATCACCCTCTAGATCTAGTCGATATAAAGTCTCTATGGTCTCTAGGTGTAAGGTTCGCTTGCCTATTAATGTTTACAAGCATCATTTCAATGGTTGTTATTGAACTATTATGGTTTGATATGTTCTTGTGATTGGGAATTGGAAGCAAGTGCTACATTGAAAAGGATTAGGTATATGTCGACCAAAATTAGGAAAGAACCAAAGAAGAAACATTCTTGGTGTGGGGAATGGCTCTTATTAGCCACCAACAAGAGGCCTTAATTATACTTAGTGAAAATTTTATTGATATATTATGATGTAAATATTGAACAATAATGTAAATTTTGTGAATATTACCTATATTCTATACTTTGAAGACAAACTATTATTTTGCTCACATCATTATACATAATCGAAACACACTTACATACCATCCATTTTTTCATTTGAATTGTTAATTAAATATAATTATATATGTACTTTATTTTAAAATTTAATAAAATAATTATTATATATATTAGTTAAGGTTTAAATGATTTTCATGTTCAAGGTTAATCTATTTGAAATACTTCTTTGTACCTAGTTATGTTGCAAGCGTAGATAATCAATGATTTTAATGTAATAGGACATAAAATCAACTTAAGTATGAATAACAATGGCCTTAAACCTAGATTTTTCTTTAGTTTTAATCTTGATGTCACTATAGAGTACTATTATTAACATTCTTTATAAGGTATGCAACCAAACAAGAAAAACAATTATCGATGGAATCGGGGTCTATAATGTATATTGTGTATGCATGTGATGATGGTATTGGGGTCTATAATATATATTCTATATGCATGTGATAATTTTGTTATAATTTGAACTAATGACTACCACTAGGTAGATGGTGTTTGCAATGCTACAACTTTCGATGTTAATGACATTAGAATTTTGTAAAATGTATGGTTGTACTATTTAATTGTTACCGTGAGTCTCGATGGGATCTGTTATGAGCATAAATGTGAAATTAGAAATTGTTTTCTACCGATTCAATCATTTGCGGAACATCAAGATGCTTTTCATTTCTTGTTATTTTTTTGAATTTCTTTCATATTCTTTGTTTGGATACATATTTATTGTTGTTGTTTTCGCAAATAACTTTTTGGTTACTATATATCCTTGCAATATGGTCTTAATTTTCAATTGAATTACATTTGGTATTTTTTTCCAACTGAAACTAAGAGTTATTGATCCAGTTGAATATTAGTGGTCAACCACTTATTCCAATTAACTCTTTTTGTTTGTTTTTTAGTTCGGTACATTTTTTTGTACTTATTTGTAATTGTGGGTTCTACATTTCTGGGGATGTTTGAATCACTACACATCTTCCAGGTGGATATTGGTGGCCTCTCACCTAATCAAACTGGATTATTTTGTATGTTTTCATATCAACACATCTTGTTGTACTTTAAGGGCCGTTTTGGAGGACTAAACAATGTTTTTTTGGCTCGCCATAGTGAAACTGTAGACAGAGTCAGATTTTTATGGTGGAATGTGTATTTCTCTGAAAGACCTTTCCAATGGGCTATCGCGCACCTAAAGCGGAGGTCATATGAAAAAGTTACGACCCCGAGAAGTTAAGGTACCAACTTACCCATATGGGCCCACATGAATTTTGATGTTTCACCTCCTAGGGTTAGGTTTTTGGATGTATAGGGTTTGGGCATTCATGAGTAATATCAAAAATGCCTTTAGAGCCTCATGTTAATTCATTTTTCTCAGAAGGATGCACATAGTAGCCACATCTCTTCTCAAAGATAGCTACCACCATTCGAGCAAGTGTTTCAATTCTGCAGTTTTACAGTTTCAACCTATTTCATTATTCAATAGAAGATATTGTTCACTGGATATCTGTGTTATTCTTCATATCTCTGTGTTTATTGTATTCATTCTGTTAATCGGTTCGTTCTGCTCCTAAATCTAGATCAGTGGTATCAAAACGGTCTACTCTTCATTTATTTTTCTTTGTGCATATCCCCGACAAGATCTAGGTACAAGAAGTTGGGACTCGAACCAATCAATTCATTGCAAGATTGATCGCGTCGAGCCCGACAACAACCCATGGGGGACGAAAAGAAAGATGATGGAGCAAGAGATCCTATTAAAATGTTGCTCGAGGAAGCCTTCGCACGACAAAGGAATGAAATTATGGACAACTTCACACAAATCCTTCGACGGCTGCTCATGGGAGAAGCATCTTCATCAAGCGGCCATGCAACCCCCTTCAAGGTACGGGTAAATTTTGATATTCCATTATTTGAAGAACTGATAGATGCAAAAGTTGTAGATAAATGGTTGAATCTGCTCGAAGGGTATTTTTCGGTCCACAATTTTTTCGATAGGGAAAAGATCACTTTTGCACTCCTCAAGGTCGTCCCCCATGTTAAAGATTAGTGGGATACTTACTATGAGCAAAGGTTCATAGAGGAATCTAAGATGTTTGTGGTGGCCCCTACATGGGATTCCTTCTGGGATGACATTAAAGAACAATACTACCCTATTGGAAGCTACGAGGACCAGTACACCAAATGGACCACCCTATGTCAAGAAAGGGACCAGACAGTACCAGATTTCACCAATATTTTCCATACCCTACGCACCAAATTGGGTATCAAAGACTCTGAGCATCATCTGGTGCTCAAATACTGCGGCTATTTGCATAGATACATTCAAACAAACATGGATTTTTTGGACATCACCTCATTGGGCACAGTCTATAGATATGATGTCAAGATCGAGAAGAAACTTAAGCAGAAGAGGTGAGAGTTTGGATCTTCAAAATCCTCACAGTCGAAGCAGGGAAAAGGTGGCCCCAACCCACATAGTAAGGAACCGAGCCGAGATGGTCACCCTCAGGACAACCAGTCCAAGCCACAACACAAGAAGGGAAATGAGAAAACGAAGAAGGACATGGAAAAATGGTGTGAGTACCATAAAATACCTTGGCACGGCACTAAAGAGTGTCGCTCCAAGAAGTCACTCGTGGTCGGGCTAAAGGATTCTGAGTCAGAGGTCAATTATGATTCTGAATAAAATAATGAAGGAGCGAAGTGGATTATCGATGTTGAACCCAGTGCCACTGTTGCTACCACCAAAGTCTGGCCAAACGAACCAGAAGAACCATAGGAAGGGGAACGCCTCTTTCAGTCATGGATGTGGATAAAGGGGGCTCCGCTTCATTTCATTGTCGATAGCGGTAGTCAGAAGAACTTGATTTTAGAAAAGGTCGTCAAGTGGTTGGACCTGCCAATGACACCACACTCGCAGCCTTACACCATTGGTTGGCTTCACCAAGGAAAATATCTTTGTATCATCCAATAGTGGCGTCTATCCTACGACATCAAACCTTTCAAAGAAGAGGTATTGTGTGATATTTCTCCCCTTGAAGTTTGTGATGTTCTTTTAGGACAACCATATTTGTGGAAGCATCATGATGTGTATTAGTCTAGACCCCACAGTGTTATTATTACTTTGGGTAGACAATTGTATAGTATACCAGAGGTAGCGTCGTCTACCATTATTTCTTTAATCTTTGCTAAGCAATGCAGTAAGGTCGTTTCACAGACCGGGAAGTTTGTCTTCTTTGTGATCTGTGCTCACCATAATCACAAGGTCACTACCACATTTGTGTCCTCTACACAAAGCCTCTCTCTACATCATAAGAAAATGGATGGGATCGTGGAAGAATACAGAGACATCTTCTCCTCACCCACAGGGGTACCAACACACTGCCAAGTCAAGCATCCAATTGATCTAACCCTCAGTGCACCTCTACCTAATGGACTAGTCTATTGTTGCTCACTGATGGAAGATGGAAAAATTAGATGTTAGATCCAAGAGCTTCTTCAAAAGAGGCACATCAGACCCAACTCCTCCCCTTGCGGAAGCTCGATTTTACTGGTGCAGAAGAAGGAAGGGACTTGGCAACTCTGCATTGATTACAGTGCTTTAAACAAAATCACAGTCATGAACCGATACCCCATTCCCAGGATTGATCACCTTCTTGACCAACTCAAGGGGAAAAAGTTCTTCAGCAAGATTGACCTAAATTATGGCTACCACTAGGTTCTCATTGAACCAAGTGATGTATGGAAGATAGCCTTCAAATCTAAAGAAGGTCTCTTCAAATGGTTGGCCATGCCCTTTTTCTTAACAAATGCACCAGCCACTTTCATGAGGTTGATGAATGATGTATTGAGACCCTTCACCAACTTCTTTGTGATGGTATATTTGGATGACATCCTCATTTTCAACGGAACGTGGGAGGAGCACATGTGGCATATTCATCCGGTTTTGAGCATTCTGCGGCAACACAAGCTATATGGCAACTTGGAAAAATCCTTTTTTGGCATGAACAAGGTCCAATACTTGGGCTAAATTGTTGATGAGCATGGGGTACATGTTGATCCAGCTAAGATCCAAGTCATCTGCGACTGGCCAGCCCCGACCACACTGACCGAGCTTCGGAACTTCTTGGGACTAGCCAACTTCTACTGACGATTCATGTTGGGATTATCTCATATTGCATAGGCCCTCAGCTAGGTGACCAAGGGTGGTGGCAAGGCCAAGTTCGTGTGTGGGAAGGAAAAACAACATGCATTCTATGATCTGAAGCATCCCTTGTGCTTCGCTCCAATACTCTCCTTTATCGATCTATAGCAACCATTCGAGATAGAGACCAATGCATCTGACTATGTTGTGGGTGCATTTCTCACTCAACATGGTCATCCAGTGGAATTCCATAGTGAGACACTCTCTGATATTGTCAAGAAATACCCCATCTATGACAAGGAAATGTATTCCATTGTACAAGCTTGTTGTCAATGGAAAATTACATTCTGGGGAAGGAGATGATCATACACACTTATCACAATCCTCTACAGTTCATACAGACACAGGGGAAATTGTAGAATGACCACCATCAGAAGTCGTCCACCTACCTGTATCAGTTCCATCTCAACATCAAGTATAAGACAGGGATCTCAGATCGCCTCGCTAACTGCCTCAGTCGAAATCACGTGGTTGCACTCGCCATTGTGCTCCATTCCTGTGGACATGAAGCATCTGAGTGGCCCCAACTTTATCAGCAAGATCGGGACTTCGCCACCACCTATCAACTCTTGGGTACAGGCGCGACTGTTACCGATTTTCACATTCAAGATGGACTATTATGCCACATGGGCCATCTCAGTGTTCCTACAAGAGAGCATGCAAAGTTGATTTGGGAAGCCCACTATAGTAGGATGGCAGGACATTTTGGTGTGGAGAAAAGTGTGATCGTTCTTCAGAAAAAAAAACTATTGGCCAAAAATTCGACAAGACGTCAGCAAGTATATTAGATCTTGCATTGCTTGTGCCATTTCCAAGTCATCCATCAATAAGCAAGTCTTATACACCCCTCTTCCTACACCCAAGGAGCCTTGGGAATCCATCTCAATGGATTACATGTCGAGTCTCTAATCATTGTTGGACACCAAGCTCACAAAATCCACTGCTTTCCACCCCCAAATAGATGGCCAAATAGAGGTCGTCAATCGGATGATTGTGCACATCATGTGCATGTAAAACTCTAAGAATCCACGTACATGGGATGAGAGTCTCCCCTATGTTCATCATAGTTACAACAGGGCTCTCCATAGCTCCATCGGCCATAGCCAATTTCAAGTGGGGTTGGGATTCCAACCCTTGGGTCCCATTGATGTTGCACTACCTCTTTCCACCACAAAGATAAACTCTTCCCATGATCAGTCTGCGATCAAAAAATCCACCAGATTCATTGAGCGGATTCAGCACATCTGCCAACAGGTTCAGGAGATTTTGCAGAAGTCCAATGCTAAGTACAAGAAGCACCATGATCAACACAGGGTACCACACCAGTTTCAAGTTGGCGACAAAGTCTAGTTACATTTGCAGAAGGAGTGTCTCACAGGGCCCCATTGAAATCTCTACACACTTCACTATGGGCCTTACACTGTCACCAAGGTTGTGGGTAGAAATGATTTTGAGCTCAACACTCCACCCTTCCTTGGTCTGCACCCAGTGTTCAATGTGGACCTCCTTCGACCACATTTTCCACCATTATTGGACAACAAGCTCACAAAATCCACTGCTTTCCACCCCCAAATAGACGGCCAAACAGAGGTCGTCAATCGAATGATTGTGCACATCATGTGCATGTACAAMTCTAAGCATCCACATACATGGGACAAGAGTCTCCTCTATGTTTAGCGTAGTTACAATAGGGCTCTCCATAGCTCGATCATCCATAGCCAATTTCAGGTGGGGTTGGGATTCCAACCCTTGGGTCCCATTGATGTTGCACTACCTCTTTCCACCACACAGACAGACTCTTCCCATGATCAGTTTGTGATCGAAAAAACCACTAGATTCATTGAGCATATTTATCACATCTGCCAACAGGTTTAGGAGATTTTGCAGAAGTCTAATGCTAAGTACAAGAAGCACCATGATCAACACAGGGTACCACACTAGTTTCAAGTTGGAGACAAAGTCTAGTTACATTTGCAGAAGGATCATCTCACAGGGCCCCATTGAAATCTCTACACACTTCTCTATGGGCCTTACACTATCACCAAGGTTGTGGGTAGCAATGCTTTTGAGATCAACACTCCACCCTTCCTTGGCATGCACCCAGTGTTCAATGTGGACCTCCTTCGACCATATTTTCCACCATTATTGGACACCTCAGAGATCGCAGAATAGTTGACACCAACAGAGCTCAAACCCAAATACATGGAACAATCATCCATTGATCAGATAGTGGACACACAATTCAAGGGCACTCACCAGCAGAGGATCCAGCTTTATCAAGTTGTGAAGGCAGGGCAACTCTTACTCCAAGGAAAGTGGCTCACCCAGGGCCAAATCCAGCAGAAGTTTCCTCACCTAATGGGGGAACTCAATGCAATGGAGACCATTGCTTCCTAAGGGGGGAGGATTGATCCAGTTGGATATTAGTGGCCAGCCACCTATCCCAACTGGCCCATCTTGTCTGTTTTTTAGTTCAACACGTTCTTCTATACTTATTTGTAATTGTGGGTTCTACACTTTTGGGGTTGTCTCAATCCCTACACATCTTCAAGGTGGATATTGGTGGCCTCTCACCTAATCCAATTGGATTATTTTGTGTGTTTTCATGTTAGCACGTCTTGATGTACTTCCAAGGTCGTTTTGGAGGCCTAAACAATGTTTTTTTGTCTCGTCGTAGTCAAACTTTAGACAAAGTTAGATTTTGACAATGGAATGTGTAGCTCTCTTAAATACCTTTCAAACGAGCTATCACTCGCCTAAAACAGAGGTCGTATGAAAAAGTTATGACCCCAAGAAGTTGAGGTACCAACTTACCCATAAGGGCCCACATGACTTTTGATGTTTCACCTCCTAGGGTTAGATTTTTGGATGTCTATGGTTTTTTCATTCATGAGTAATATCAAAAAGTCCTCTAGAGCCTCATGGTAATTCATTCTACTCAGACGGATGTGTGTAGCAGCCACATCTCTTCTCAGAGATAACTACCATCATTCAAACAAGTGTTTCAGTTCTGCAGTTTTACAAATTCAGCCTATTTCATTATTCAATAGAAGATATTGTTCACTGGATATCTGTGTTATTCTTCATATCTCTGTGTTTATTGTATTCAGTATGTTAATCAGTTAGTTCCGCTCCTAAATCCGTATCAGTTACTGTCGTACTTCATTTGAAAAATGTGACGTGAAAATACATCATTGTCCATATCATATGCAATATAGATGAATTTTCACCATTGTATTATGTACTATAGAAGGTAGCCTAAGTTAGTGATGTTTGACTATGTGTGGATCCAAGTTGGAATTGCCCTATTAGACAACAAAAAAATAACTTGTTACAATAGTGTTGGATACAATTAGCACCAATTTGAAAGAGGAAAAGACAAGTGTCTAACACGAAGCCTTCTATAAGCTAATACAAACAATGCAAGTTGTGATAAGCAAATAACCAAGTATTAATTTTCTTCTTGGATTTTTTATCTCACATTTTTTTCAACATTATAGGATATAAATTGTTTGAATACAAAGTGGATTTGTTCATGAGCACAAAGTTTTGACAAATGTATCACATACAATCTACCATTATTAGGGAAGTTTAATTCATAAATTCATTCATGTACATGTTTTTATCATGTCATGCATGTTCTAAAAGATAATGTTTGAGTATATTTATTTATCTACAATTGTGGCATGCTCTAGCTAGAAGAGATGCCATAACTACCCCTAGAGTCATGGATATGCATCCCTTAATACAACTAGATAAAAATAGAGAAAAATAATTGCAAAGATTAGAAGCATATTAAAATATTCTTCCATATGGAAAAGAAGTTTGAGATCCTTCTCAATGAAAATTTGATATTTCATTGTCAATAAACCATCCTCCTTCCTTTGAAATTATCCTTTTGATACAACAAATTGGCATATATTTCTATCCTAATCACATGACATGACACTAAAAACAATATTTGAAGAGACATTGGAGAAAATGGGAAAAGGAAAGGTCCAATATTTCCCAATGGTTTGAGTTATATTTGATAAAGATAATACATTTTAAACAAGCCTGGAAAAACCATAAGAGTAAATCAGAGAAAGTAAGGTCCAATATTTCATGATTGACACTCAAAATAAGCCCAAAATAGACATCTAGAAACATGGGATAATGAAGCACCCAATATTTTTCAATGGAAGGTAACCCAATGGTCAAAATAAACTTAGAAGAGGAATTGAAAAAATGGGATACTCAAGGGCCCAAGTTTTTCTGATGGAAGGTGATCTTATGGTCAAAGTCAATAATAGAAAGCTTAGATAGGACATTAAATCAATCCTAGAAGCACCATTGGAGGAAATATGATGAGTAAAGTTCCAAAATTTCCCAATGGAACGTGATATGATGGTCAAATTCAATAAGAAAAAACTTGGACAGGATATCAAAAACAAGCCTAGAAGCACCATAAGAGGAAATAGGACAAGGAAAGGTCCAATATTTTTCAATGGTAGGTGATCCCATGGTCAAATTTATCTTGTATAAGACATCAAAAAAAATCCTTGAAGAGCCATCAGAGGAAATTAGATAAGGAAATGTCTAATATTTCTCAATGGAAGGTGATCCCATGGTCAAATTCAATAAGAGAAAGCTCAGACAGGACATGAGAAATAAGCTTGGAAGTGCCATTAGAGGAGATAGGACAAGGAAAGCCTAATATTTCTCGATGGAAGGTGATTCAATGATAAAATTTATCTTGGAGAGGACATCAAAACAAGCATGGAAGAACCATCATAAGAAATTAGACAAGGAAAGGTATAACATTTATTGACGGAAGGTGATCCCATGGTCAAATTCAATAATAGAAAGCTTGGATATGACATCAAAAACAAGCTTGGAAGTGAAAATGGATGAAATAGGACAAGGAAAGGACCAATATTTTTTTATCGAAGGTGATTTGGTGGTCAAATTCAGCTTGGAGAAAAAATTAAAAAACAAGCATGGAAGAGCCATTGAAAGGTCCAAGATTTCCTAATGGAAGGTGATTGGATGGTTTGAGTTGGAAAAATATAGCTCAGACAAGACATTAGAAATAGACCTGGAGTAGACATTAGGAAACATGGGATAATCGAGGTTCCAATAGTTTTCAATGAAATATTGTTCAATGGCTAAAATGCATCTTGAATATGACAATGTAGACACACCAAGAAGAGACATAAGAAAAATGGGATACTAAAGGGCCTGTTAGTCCCTAAAGTTGCACTTGACTGTGAGAGGGCAAGCTAGGGCATCATCGGTTTATTGCAAAGTGTTTATAAGGTTTTTATAATTTGGTTTTTTGAATAAGGTGGTTGAAAACTGGCTCAAGGTTAAAACATAACATGAAAATCAAGATCAGAACATAGCATATCCCATTGACTAAATAAAAGGTAGACACATAGATGGATTAAACCAATAAGAAAAAGAGAATATGAAGCCTTCAATTTGTTAACTTCACATAAATTCTTGCCTTAGAATATCAAAAGAAACAAGAACATCAACTTGAAATTAATTCCCACGACAAATTATTTATTGTATTAATTAACAAACAAGAAACAAATGCATTGCACTATGAATAATGAATTCAAGCATGAAGAAAGAAAAATAGAGTATAAAATAGTGTCTAACCATCCATATTCCTTTGCTATTAAGTGTCAAATAGAACATAAATTCCTTTACAAGGAGTTTCACAAAAAAGTCCTCTGGATCTCCAATTTTTCAACCCCTAACTTCTCCTTCTACAAAATTTATATAGAAACAATACATAATTATCAATATCCAAAAGAAATGGATCTGAAAACCTCCTCATCTATATTTAGTTTCTTGTTTCAAATAATCAAGGAGAAGATCCAATCTGATCTCCAATTCGAATTGATGAGGTGGCTTGTCAA
>JZKD02S2057581.1:0-10491 GCA_000966675.3 Picea glauca
TTCATTTTGAGACTAATGAAAAAGATGCTTTTCCCGTCCCAAAGTTCATGAATCTCATCTATGTCATTTGATTTATGTTTTATTTATAACCCCCTATTAGATCAGTAGCATGCATCTGTAGTCTTATATTGATTGCAGGAATCTTTGTAGAAGGGGCAACAGCAACAAGGAAATAGAAGGCTCAACGGAGGATCTACTTCAAGCATTGTTAAAAAGGTGAGTCGATTCTTCCATTGTTTGCTCGAAAAGGGGTTGAGATTTTGGGTAGAAGGTTAAAAGTTAAATCTTAAGGGTCATTTTCTGCGTATAAGTTTAGAGCCCTAGCTTATTAGTCCGTAGGGTAGAATACCCCACAACAAGGTGTCCAAAACCCTAGCTCCCAAAACCCTAGGTGTCTAAAACCCTAGGTCAACGTGACCCACTTTTTTTGGGATTCGCCAGTCTGTCTTTCCTTCCTTCTCACGCGGTTCTCCAAATAATTTGTTGAAACAATTCTTAAAATTGTTATCTCTAAGACCTAAACTTTCCTTTTTCGGGTTTCGGCTTTTCAGAAAATGCAAGTTTCGTTATCATTCCCAAACGCACGGTACCGATTTCCCGAAGAACTCAATTATTTAAATAATTAAAAGGCAAAAAACCTAAAAGTATTATAAGAATCCCCATGCATTTTCTATAAAAGTATCTTAATCATGATAAGTTTTAAACCTAATGGATTTAAGGTTAACTTTAAAGAGTTTTCGGGATTCTTGGTTTGTTGAAAACATATTTTTCAATACAAATTGAATCGTGAACTCTCGATCCCCGATTTCTCGAAATAAAGAGAGTTAGTCAAAATGCTAATTAATTAATTCTCTAACGCAAAAAATTTAAGGCTTAAGTTAATCATTTCGCGATTTCGGGATTCGAGGTTCAGTGATAACACATCTCCTATCAAAATGATCCCCGAAATCCCAAATCATGAAATCCCAACCCATAATTTGTGTTAAATCAAACTAACTTTGTTTTGTCCTTAACCTTGATTAGTTAGTTAATTAAAACATTTAAGTCTTAATTAACACGTCGCGATTTCGTGATTTTGGAGATTGGATTTCATCAATGACATACTTCTTGACAACATGATCCCCAAAATCCCGAAACGCTTAATATCAATCAATTACTTTGCTAAAACGTTTAAGTCTTAATTAACACGTCCCGATTTCGCGATTTCAGAGATTGGATTTCATCGATGACATACTTCTCGACAACATGATCTCCAAAATCCGAAAAAATGAAATCTTCAGTCTTAATCTATGATTAGCACCAATTAACCTTTTTCCAAAGCATGATTAATGATAATCATTTTTTAAGGTTTCATTCATGTTTCGGTTTCCGATTGAGTAAATGTTTCGAGTTTTCTTTAAAATCCAAATGTGCCAAAATATGACCATTTAAATCACAAATAACTGGTGATACATGGTACTAATGAGTATCTCAGTAAAATATCTATTGCATTAAATGCCTTGAATTCTTGTCAGCTGCGTCAATCCTGTCACTGTTAAATGAATTAAAAGAGAATTTGAATGTCTGTGTTTTCATTTTATCAAGCGCAAGAAACACTTAGCTAAGCTCATTCATTCCTTTTTTGTGACAGGTTTTCCACTTAACGTAAAGTCATGGCACCGAAAAAGGCAGAAGAAGAGTGAAGATACATAGGAAGGAGATATCATCTTCAACAACACGCCACACGCTATAGACTCCATTAAATCTTGGACTCAAATCTCTGAATTTTTGGAATGTGAATTCAAGAATGCTCATCCTGATTTTGAAAATCACTATCGGGACATAGCAGAATCAGAGCTTCATAAGATGGCCACGTGCCCTCGTCTCGTGGAATACAATGATATGATCAGTTGGGCCCTGGAAAAGGTCAATATCCTGATGAGGAGCATCTTAAACGATCAAGGAGTCATCGTCGACTCATTCAGGCCAAAACATATACAAGTAATGTATAAACTCTCGCCAAATCCTAAACATACTTTTAATGCCGAGTTTTTAGCAGAATTTTAGAGGAAAGAATGCACCGAGGTAGACCAGACTTATCCTGATATAATTAGAGACTGGTGGAGATGTCCATGAAAATTTAGGGCCGATACCCATGGGGTTTATGCTACAACATCCTTGAATGAATACATGGTCTACGTAGCCATTATGCTGTGTAGACTTCTCAGGAGAAAAGATCCCTGCCATTTTCATGCAGATTGGGTGCCCTTTTTAGAAGAAGCTTCAGAAGGATATGCTTTTAACTGGAGTAAGATTTGGTCGAATAACCTAACACAAGAAATCTCAAACTACAAAGTTGCAAAATCAAAGGGACAACCAGTGGCCTTTTACATGTCAGCATACATTATGGATGCAATCTGCTATGTGACTCCTTTTCCCTTAATGAATTAGAGTTGGAACATAACCTATCTAGAACCCATTCATGAATATCATTCTGCCCTTTGGGAAGAAAATGCCAAGGACACATTTTATGAAATTTGTCATTTTGTTATAATTCTGATGCATAAAATATTTTTTGGATGCGAACCCCCTTGGATTTCTGATACAGTCACAGAAAATATTAAAGCAATAGCCGACTGGTTTATTAACGAGAATTTTTCCTACATCAGGGTTTATGGTTGTTCTATTCATCCTCATGCACTCCCTAAATTTCTACCAGACAGATTGGTGTGTAGAGAGGTAGCCCACCAGATAGTAAAATGCGACATTGGATTAGAGCTAAATGTAGCTCAGAAGAAGTCATGGCCAACTTTCCCTGTACATATCAGGAAATTTTCATTACTGAATCTAGGTCATTCTAAAGTAGAGGCTCAATCACTAGAAGAAGTAAAATTGGTAGATATTGAACACATAAAGCATGACCCCTATCAATTAGTAAGAAAACATTTGATGCATTGTAATTTAAAACCTTATGAGCATGAAACATCTATTTATGATGACGTATTCAAGGAGGTTAAATCCTATGAAGAGGTATTGAACAAAGTACAAGCCCTGCCACCTAATTCACAGACTGGTTTCACGTCATTCCAGAGCCATAGGTGAAGCTGTTTACCCAAAATTTTGTAGGGCAAAGATACGGCCCCACCTCCAGAGTAGGAAGGGCCTCCCCCAGGCTTTGAAACAAATATACAAGACAAAGAAAATACTAAAGGCAAGATGAAGGATACTGAAATACCTTCACAAGACACATAAATTTCCCAGTCAAAATAATCAAAGTCAGGGAAGGGAAAGGAGCTAGAAACATCCCCAGAAATCCCTAAGGATGTTCCAGAAAATATAGGAGGAACAACATCGGTATAACTTGGAAGTCCCATTACTTCCTTGACTCCATTGCAGTCCACTTATGGAAACCCCCACGAGGGAGATCTGTATGTCAATGATCTAGAACCAATTTCTAGGGATGAGATTCCTTCATCAGATGATTTTTTTAGTAAAAAGAGAAGGGCAATCTTGAAATAGGAAATCCATCCAAGAGGAGATGGGATGGTTAAAAAGCATAGGGTCATTATAGATGGAAAGAAACTTAAAGATAGAGAATTTTCCACAGAGATAGCAGGCACAATGGGAGATTTAGTGTCGACAAATTTATATTATGTGGGCAGTTTGAAAACCATGTTGGAAAAAAAAGACCAAATGATAGATCAACTACAGGGTAAATTGAAGGAAACTGAAAGAAATATCAGTTGGGGAATAAAAAAGGGTCTAGAACAAGCTAGATTAAAAGATATTCAAGAGATCCAGAAAATGAAAACAAGCTTAGAGAAAGCAAATCAGATAATACAGGTCACCCAAGCACAGGTACTAAAGCAGGAAGAAGAAAATAAACAATTACAAGATAAGATTAGTTCTATTTCAACTCAAGTGGTAGAACTTGAAATTTTCTAGGCTCGGGTATTGGGAATACATTTGAAAATAGAAGAGGAACAACAAAAAGTGTTTTTAAATATGGAAGTTGTCCAGAATTACTTTCAGGAAACAAATAAATCTTTGGAAGATGTTCTCTAGAAAGAAAGAGAAGTGAAAGAGGCCAGAACAACTTTCCAAAAAGTAGTAGCCCTTTCAACAAAGGAAGAGGTCGGAAAGATTCAGAAACTATCCATTTTAGAACAGGTTAAAGGAGATGTAATACTCAAAGTGTGGGAAGCAGACCTGGCCGAAAATAAAAGAATAACCAGAGATGTCAATGATGATTGTCAAGGAATTTTCGACCTCTTAGAAAAGACTTCATTGAATATTGGAACAAATGACTGTCCTGGGTTATTAGGAGAGAT
This sequence comes from Picea glauca, assembly GCA_000966675.3. Taxonomy (NCBI): domain Eukaryota; kingdom Viridiplantae; phylum Streptophyta; class Pinopsida; order Pinales; family Pinaceae; genus Picea; species Picea glauca. The sequence continues at coordinate 4,311 of JZKD02S2057581.1, forward strand.
CAACATTGTCAAGCACCAGCTAAGGTTCAAGGAGGATTTGGAGGAAATGAAGGTAGAGATCCCAAAAATTAAGGTAATCAATATCTTCAAAATCGACAAATGGATAGTGATACTGAACTTAAAGTTGCAAACTATTAATTTCACAAGGAAGATAATAGAAGAAAGTTTGCCCAAATTACTGAAAAGATTCTTCATATTTGAGGCAAAAGAGATACCAGACGTTCCCAGAGTTTTGGTGAAGTTTTTGGGAAAATGTATTCACTGTCTTGAGGCAGAAGAAGGAAGTTCGTCAACACAAACATAAAAGTACTCATTTGAAGATTTTCATCATTAGAATAATAGAGCAATTAGAAAAGAAATGTAAACGGTTTGACATTGTTCATCCATGTAACCGTAGTATTAGGAAGTTGGTTAATCACCAACGGGAAAATATTTGATGATCATGTATAAATATATTTTCATAACACTGAGAAAGGGCTTTTTAGTTTTTTGAAATAGCTGATTGTATTAAAATTTTTCCAATCCACTGTGATATACGATACAAGCGAGATTCTGAATCCTGCCAACTTGTAGCTATGTGTTCTTTAACCTTGTTTACCATATTTTTCTATGTTTCCCTTTCAATGTATTTCTAATGAATGATCAATTTGAAGTTTATTTTATGCATCTTTTATAGTTTAGATTGATTTGATTATCAAATTATTTACAAATTTTCCTCTGAAATTGCTACGAGTAATTTTAAGACCTGTGGATCATTTGAATCATGATATTTAACACTTCATTAGAAATCTCGTTTTCTTCTTTATTTCTTGTTAAAATATGAGATTATTTCTTGATTAAAGCCTCATATTCTTCAGTAGTATTTCTTTGTTATTTTACGATTCTAAAATCGTTTCAAGTCCAGGAAATGGCCTCAACTGTATTTATGTTATTATTTTGAATTTCAAAACAATTTTTCCTATTCTTATCTCTTAAAAAACTGAAGTAACAATTTATCAAAATTTTTCACAACTAAATCAAATTTTACTCCTCATGACTGTCCCAAATAACAGACAACCCAACATAGAACCTGGTCTCCAAGATCAAACCAGTATTGCTTTAAACCTATTTAATACCATTCTGCAAACAACGACTAATCAGGTTGAATTAGAATGTTCATAGGCTGCTATTGAGAGAGATATCAACATCCAAGAACAACGAGAGGCTAAAAAGAGACAATTGAGAAACTAATTCTGCTTTACCCTTCTTTTGATTCTTATCCTTTAATTACCTTTACCTTTACGGATGCCTTAATGGTATACTTTAGAGACTTAAAGTATAAACTCAGGAACAACAACATCCACGATGGATTTTTCCACTTGTTGAGTTGTCGACGATCCATATTCCTTGTTGATTTGTCACCCTTGATCTCCTCATCCAACTGCTTGCATTTCCTTGCTACGCTCCATCTTTTCTGCTCTTTTTCTCACTTATACCTAGTGACATTCAGTGTGTCTCCCACCCAGTTCACTTTTCACCTTTTCTTCCTTGTTATTCACTTCCTTCCATAACCCAGGGCCAACAATATTCCACCTAGAGAATATTCTCTTTCAGTTGACACTTCAGTTTGACTAGTTGAGTTGAGTTTAGATGTTGCATTGGTTTTGTCACCATACAACATTGGGATCATCACCATGATAATGAAAATTAGCCTTAGTTCCATCACGAGACTGGTGCATTACCCTTGATTCCTTGATCTACTCCTCACTACACTATGTTTCAGTCAGTTAACTGAAGACTGGTTGACTAGTTAACTCAACTAGGTGGCAGTTCACTCCCGTAACTGCCTGAGAGACTAGACTAGGTGGAATCTCACTCCTGTAACTGTTGGTGTGTGTCTAGATCACTCTAGAACACCACTATGGAACATTGGTTCTCCTCCAATGCAAATTTATTGAGTTTACAGAGTATATCATTTGTAAATTATTCATTATTCACAACGGTTAATGATAATTCTTCTATTCTTTCTCTCCTTCTTCTTCTTTCTCAAATTATCTCTGAAAATGTGTGTGTTATTGTTTATCTAGATATATTCTTTTCATTTTCAACACATTTACATGGTATCATATCCAATAGACTACTAAGCAAAAGCTACAACAAATTTTTTGTAGGTACAAAAGAATGAAGATAGCGGAAAGATGGATTTCCAAAAAGAATGCATTCTTACACCTTACAACTATTTTGCATGGAAGGAGAAAATATGCATACATCTCCAAACCATAGGGTTGTACAGGTTAAAATTGAATACAGATATAGAACCAACATCTTCCATAGAAAAATCGAAGTACTTAAATCGCATGGATGAGACACTCAAAATAATTTGCAGTCTTATTTCTCCCGATCTCCTTTTTCACATATCTTCCTGTAAGACTCCCAATGAATCTAGAACCACCTTGGAAGGGATCTTTGGAAAATAGGATGAGATGAGGGGACACATTTTTGAGGTGGATATGCTCACATTGGATCCAAAATTTTGATAATATCCAAGATTTCTTTACAAAATTCAAGGATTTATTGTTGCAACTCAAAGCTTGCGGGGCTGATAAATCGAAGGAGGATAAACAAATGGTTCTTACCATTCTCTCCAAGATTGGTCATGAATTCTCTGTATTCGTATCCACATTCCATTATTTCATATTCTCCTATGGAGCCACCTGGAAGATGCCTTCTCTTGAGGAATTTATCGAAGCCCTGACACAAGAGAAAACCAAGCTCATCAACATGGAAGAAATCAAAGGCCCAAAGGTGCATGCACTCACTGTGCAAGATGGAAGCCAAAAATATCATAAATATAAAGATAAAGATAAACAAAAATCTCATGCACATATGAAGAAGGAAGGGTACACAAAACCATTCACCGATGCCTCCAGATCCAAAGGGGAAAAGGGAAGAAAAGGGGAGAAATGCACGCACTATCACAAAGGATTCCATTCGAAATCCGCATGCATGAAAACAAAAAAATATATGATGTCTCAAATACTTCAGTAAAACAAACTTGGATATTTCATCCCCAAGGGTGCTAATAGGAAGAATCCAGAAGATACGAATTCCAAGAAAGGAAATTATAGCCATGCCTTGATTTCCATCAACTCCTCTCCTGATTCTTGGATCGTAGATTTAGGAGCATCACATCACATGGCGACCACAAAAGTAGTATTTTATTCTTTGTATGCATGCAAAGTTCCTCCTATTCTGATGGGGGAAAACTCTTTTGTTGAAGTCACCGACAAAGGAAGGATTGAACTCACTGACAGAAGCTTCGAGAATGTGTTGCATGTTCCCAATCTCTCTGTCAACCTTCTCTCTGTGTATCAAATGATGAATTCCGGCACCAGAAATAAAATCATATTCAAAAAACATTTCGTGGACATATACGACATGAAAACAAACTCCAGGGTTGCTACTAGTGAGGTAAATCATCAGTCTAGATTGTAAAAATGCTGTAACACACCCACTATCGTAAATTAAAAATTTCGGGGTTAATCTCCCACACATGAGAAATCTCCAGAAACCTGCATTAGCGAAATGCCAATCCTTGGTTCAATATCGGAATTCGGGGTTTCTAGTGTCAAAATTCATTCACCCCCAAGACTCGTGATCCTCCGAATTCCGACGCGCTCCCTACGCATTAGCTCTCTTGGTTCAGTTCCTGGTCCATAGGACCTGCTACCATATGTCCGCAACTCTATAGCTACCCATCGGGGTTTCGGGTTTTATGATGTCGCGATGCACAGGCCTTCGCAAATTCCGATCCTCCGATCCCCTATGCCACTTGGCGTTGACTCGCGACCAAGATTGGTCTCCCGACACTTGTCCCTTGTTCTGGTGCCTATGGTCCCCACTCCCTATGATGGCATGGAGTGACACCCGTCCTCCACTGCAGTGCTATGACTGTGGGACCGTCGTGTTTCGGGATTTCGCGACTCCTCCTGTCGTGAGTTTCTTGTCACCAAGAATCCCGAAATGCCGAACCCCGATCTCTTCAGGATCCTTGGACACGCATCCCTCAGGTTAACGGTTATGATCGCGTCGGGAAATCGCGGATCACGATTCCTGTATGCAAGAGTTTCTTGCCTTTGGAAAACCCGATGCTCCAAATGCCGACTCACCCAGATCTCCTGCCATGCGTCCTACCAAGATCAACTGTTGAGATCCTTTCCTCAGGATTTCGCGACTTATCCTGTCCTGTGTCTCTTGTCCTCAGGAATTCCGATTTCCCGATGTGTCAAATGCCGATGGTGCTTGATCTCTAACACCTGTCCCGCTAATGGACGGTCTAGATCTTATCGTTGTTTCGAGACTTGAGTGGCCCCGATGCCTGGTACCCCGGATCTTCGAGACGAACGATCTCGTGACACGTGTCCCTACTATTTGGATGGCTCAGATCTTGTCGGGGTTTTCACTTGGGTTTCCCCGAGCACTTGTCCATGGAAATACCGATTTCTCGATGGAAAATATCCCGATCCCCCTCCGGATCTCCTGACACGCGTCACGCATAATGGACGGTCCAGATTCGATCAGGAAATCGCGTATCGCGATTTCATTGTACAATGGTTCTACACTCCTAAAATCTCCGATGAGTGAAATCTCGATGCCTCCCAGAACGCCGACACGTGTCCTGCCGAGATCAACGGCTAGGATACATTCTCGGGATTTCGAGAACCACAAGGCCCCGATTATCAGACTCAACAAAACCCCGATGACCCTGTTATCCCGATGACTTGTCTGGGATGTTGACATGTGTCCTTCCGAGATCAACGGCTAGGAATCTTCCTCTGCACACTAGAGTTTAGCTCCGGTGCAACTCTTCCCGATCCAATGGCTGACGGGTAATGTGAACCGAGATCTAACGGTCCAGATTCGTTCTTTTGGGTCTTGGGATTTACGATCCCAATTTCTCGTTGCTCACGATGAGAGAGGGCAAGGCATGTAATGCCTGCGTTACTTTCGTCAATCTAATGGTCATGAATGACTATGGTTCCTCCGACGAGATCTCATCCGTCGATTTGTCACTTCTCACAACGCTACCACCTTGGAACCTTAATAAAATCGTTCCTCATCGTGTAGGGTTAATAAGGCCTGAGCGTTCGGGTCCTTGTTCTGGGTTCTTGGTGAAACTTTCCAAGGAGGGAACCTCTGAGAAGAGATTCCTACCAGGGCATTCCCAGAAGCAGATAAAGGGAGATAGATTCCCGAGAAAGGTTGGACATGGTTAGATTCATTTATCAACGTAAGTCGAGCACGGTTTCCCCGGTGCTAAACATATATATCAATTCATTCATATCAAGCTCTACGTTAACATTCTTATGCGGGAGTCATTTATAATTTCACAATTCTATGAGCTAATATCTACTCCTCATTATCAATTTCTGCACAGACATTCTTACACAGGAAATATTTACAATTCCACAAATCTATGAACATATGTGACAGTATATAACTTTCAAGATGCAACATAAGAAAAATACTTATCAGAAGTAACTACAGCAATGGGAGCAACTGCTGAGAGGGGTGCTCGTTTCCACCCAACCGTAGGCGTAGCGACTCCTACTGGATTTACCACTAGCCACCCCCAAGCTGAGACCACGATGTCCTGAGACCTGTGTCTCTCTGTCTTCCAGCACCCAGAAGTGAAGGTTGCAATCCTCCCTCTCTGCGATCACTCACTCTGCGTAAAAATTGCCAGAGTTCCCCTCGCGTCTGCCCCCCCCGTCAATCATTTCAGCCATACGCCTTATCCTCTCATGAGGTTGCGTGTGGCACGATTACCCTTGCGCTGGTCAGTCATGATGGCTCTACGGATATGTGGTTCACCTCCCCATCCCTCATCAAGCCATCCACCTACCAGCCTGCAAGGCATTTATTTCAGGGCTAGCGAGCCGGTTTTGGTTCTCCAGGCCAGTGGAGTCCAAATAAGGTATTTTAATTCTTGGTGGAAGTTAACGCCCCTTTTTCAAGGTGCCCTCCACCACCATGGTGGTCTCTTTTCCGCACATCCCCTCTCAGTATTTCTGCAATAAATTCAAGCTATCATTTACATTCATTGACCTCTTCCTGCAGGTCCATTTACAACACACATTCATACTTATGAGTTTTTCCATAGTCCTTGGCCAGTTCAGTTATATTTACAATCTGGGGGAAA
>JZKD02S2057592.1:0-12297 GCA_000966675.3 Picea glauca
TACTTCAAAGTTCATGACTACTCTAAATAATTGAAGGCTTGAATAGCCATTTGCAAGTTTAATGGAAAGGCCTCTATTTGATGGGAGGACCTTATAAATGTAAAGGGAATCCATGAGAAAGAGATATCATGGAGGAAATTTGAGAAATACTTCAAGAAGAAGTACCTTTCTAAAAGGTACTATGATGAAAATACTAAGGTGTTCTATGAAATCAAGCTAGGATAACTCATAATGAATGAATATGTCAACAAATGTCTTGAGATAATAAGGTATGTGCCCTATATAAAGGATGAAAATGTGAAGGTGCAATGATTCCTTAGTGGTATTCCTCAATCTTTGTAAGATAGGATTGAGTTTGATGAACCGAAAAATATAGAGGACACTATTCTAAAGGCAAGGCACTTCTATGAGAAATTCAAGCACAGGTCGAATCTCATAAGGACTGGAAGAAGAAAGGTAAATTGGGATTCAAGAAGAAGTGGTTTAAATCCTAAAAGTTTAGGAAACATGGGAAACTCTCTAACATAATCCTTCCCACTAAGAGTATGTATCAACAAATTTTTCCATCTCATAGTGGAAATAATCCCTTTTGATCAGCCATAGGAAAGGCTAATAATACAAAGAGAGAACCATCAAAATATTCGGGATGCGAAGAAGAAAATGTGTTAAGGGACTACCCACATATGAAGCATGACAGTAGGAGGGTATACAACATCCAGGAGGATACCACGGTTAATGATGTGGCTAGAAACATACCGCAAATTTATGATGCATTGGATAATAGACAAGCAAACCACTAAGCTTCACTGGTGGATATGGAAGGTATTATTTATAACCATCTTGTTTCCATTTTAATTGACCCTAGTTCTAATTTGAGTTATGTTTTCCCTCAAACTGTTGAGAAATGTAAACTACAACAAGTAATAGATACTAAATCCTGGCTAGAACATCTAGCCACTGGAACAAAAAGAAAAGTAACATAGGCCATACCAGCATGCCAATTCTTTATGAATGGATTGTCCACCCAAGTAGCCCTAAACATACTCTCTTTAGGATCTTATGACATGTTGATTGGAATGGACTAGTTGTTTGCCCATAAATCCAAGTTGTATTGTCATAATAAAACATTGGAGTGTGAATATGAGGAAGTGAAGAAAAGAACCCTGAAAGGAATTGAAAAGCATATCTCAGTAAGTAAAATATCAACCCTTCAAGTGAAGAAGTATTGAAGAAAATGATGTTCTTTGTATGAAATACAAGTAATGAACTTTGTTGAGGATAGTAAACCAAGCCTAGATGACCATCCTATATTAATAGAGTATAAATTGATGTGTTTCCAAAAGAGGTACCGAGTCTACCTCCAAAAAGAGATATTTATTTCTCAATAGAAATTATACCTAGAGTGGTGCCAATGTCTAGAGTACCTTATAGAATGAGTACACTGGAGTTAGTTGAGCTCAAATTACAGCTGAAGAAGATGTTGGAAAAATGTCACATTCGTCCTAGTGTGTCTTCCTGGAGAGAACCAACCTCGTTTGTGAAGAAAAAGGGTTACACGCTCAGGTTGTGCATAGACTACAAAAAAATCAACAAGATAACAATTAAGAATAAGTATCCATACCAAGAATTGATGACTTATTTCACCAGTTAAGGGGTGCTACAATTTTCTCCAAGATTGACTTGAGGTCTTAATGCCATCAAGTCTAGATTAAGGATGAATACATCCACAAAACAACCTTAAGGACGAGATATGGGCACTATGAATTTATGGTGGTGCCATTTTGGCTTACCAATGCACCAACCACCTTCATGTGCTTGAGGAATAATGTTCTTAGCAAGTTCTTGGAAATATTTGTGTTGTTATTCATTGATGATGTTTTAATCTATTCTAAGAACAAGGAAGAGCATGAGGATCACCTAAAGTTAGTGCTTCAAGTGATGAGAGAGAAAAATATCTATGCAAATTTTAGTAAGTGTGACTTCTTCCAAAAATAGGTCCATTACTTAGGTCATGTCATCTCTGAGAAAGGAGTGTCATTTGACCCTGAACAAATCAGGGCCATTATGGATTAGCCTACACAAAAATATGTAGCTTATGTTATATGCTTTATGGGCCTAACAGGATACTACATAAGGTTCATAAAGGGGTTTTCCAAGATTGGTCATCCTATAACTTTCCTCTAGAAAAGGGGGTTAAATTAGTTTGGACAACAACGTGTGAGGAGAGTTTTCAATAGATAAAAGATCTTTTAACCAATGCACCTATGCTAAAAATTACAGACCCAAGCAAGGACTTCCTTGTGTGTCCAAATTCCTGCAAGGAAGGACTCGAAGGAGTCCCTATGGAAGGAGGGCATGTGATTTGTTACGAATCCATAAAATTAAATGATCATGAAAAAAATTATGTTACACATGAATTGGAATTGGATACCATAGTCACATGATTTGAAAATGTGGAGGCATTACCTCCTAGGAAGAAATTTTGTACTCATGATAGATCATAGTGGATTGAGATATTTGTATGGCTGGCCCAAACTAAATGCTAGACAAGATAGGTGGATGGCCCTTCTTAGTGAATTTGATTTCAAAATCCAACACATTAAGGGAAAATTGAATATGGTGGCTAATTCCCTCAATAGAATCATGTAAGTGATTCACATAGAATCTATAAGCACCTATGAAACATACATCAAAGAAAGGGTTAAAAGTGCACATGAAGTAAATGAATTTTTCAAAACCATAAAGGAATATCTAGAGAAGGGGCCCATAGGGATGGAATATGATGGTTGTGAGTTGTTGAATGATGGATTTCTAACTTATAAATATTGGTTGTACATTCCAAATTGTGATGACTTTAATATGTTCATCATGGATGAGCTACATAAAAGACCATATATTGGTCATCCTGGTTATCCAAAGATGATAACAACCACTAAGAAATATTTTTATTGGTCATGAATGGAAAAGGACATAGTTGATTACTTAGATAAATGTTTGGAATGACAGCAGGTTAAGGTGGAGCACATGCATATAGAAGGGATGTTGTAGCCCCTACCAATTCCATAATGGAAGTGGGAAACCATCTCCATGGAATTTATCATGCGGTTACTTAAATTGTCCAAACAGAAAGATGCAATTATGGTAATTGTGGATAAGATGAACAAGGATGCTCACTTTATCCCTATAAAATCATCTTGCAAGAAAATAGATGTATCTAATATTTTCTTGAAAGAAATATTTAGGTTTCATGGTATACCAAAGGAAATCATATCAGATAGAGACGCTAAATTTACTTCAAAATTTTGGAAATATTTGTTTGCTGGTTTTGAGAATAAATTGTTATTTAGTACAATATACTACCCTCAAACTGATGGGAATTGTTGGTTTACTTGGGATGACCCAGGTTCTGATCTCAAATAGGTTTCCAATAAAACCCTCAAAACTATTAGCCCTCCTGGTAAACCAGAAGGCAACGTTGCGCATAGAGTGCACAACATAGTCTAACCCAAGATAACTTTATGGGGGACTACAATACTCAAGTGCTTGAATTCTAGGAATGAGTGGGGATTGCATTCATATTTTTTTCCTCATACATCATCATCATCATTGATCATTCATCTACTTATATGATTCATTCATCTTTAAACATATGCATGCATGATATTATAACTAGTTTTAATCATTCATTCTTGAGCTAATGATTAACAAAATAGTAAAAGAATTCATTCATGGACAATCACATAGAACACATTATTTTACCATTGTTCACCCCCTCTTGGGGCTACCTCCACAAATATCTGGATTCTCTGCTCTTTTATTCAATCTATTGTAAAATCTGGGTTGTGCGCATTACATCTTCAGTATTATAATCAAAATCAGGGTAAGTACCTTATGGGAGGCTGACTTGATCACACCAGGGTCCTCATCCTATGACCTAACCCTCAAATACTATCTTATTCCACTCTACCACAAAAATCATTACAATCAATAGCTTATGAACCAAAGAACAAATCCTTAACCAACAACCAACCCTTAACCTAGACCTCCTAAGTATTTATTTATACTATCCTAATAGATTATATCCATTACAATATTTGTAAAAAACCCTAACCCTAACATGGTTAGGCCTGTCTACATGCGCTCCACATTGTTTTTCCTCCTACATGCTTATTTTCCTTCTTTTTCTACATGTTTTTTTTTTCCCTCTTAATACGTGCGCTCCAAAAATAGATATTTTCCTTAAAATTAGGTCTGTTCCCCAAATAGATCCTTCTTCCAAAAATATCCCTATGCCAATAGGACCCCAACACTAACATGTGGCTCATCCCGAGCCAATTAGGTGGTGCGCGCTCCCTGTACAACCTTCTCCAAGATGTGGAACTTCTATGCTAGTTCCTTCCCTTTTTCTTTCACCTCTATAGCTTTATCTGTTAGCGTCTTGACCATATGCATTATTATCTATTCTTGTAGGAATGATGTGTTTTCTGAATGTTCCTGCTCCATCCTTGTCTTCTCTTCCTCCATATCCATAATTATCCGTGTTTCTTGTTCCTCAAGGGGCTCCAACTAGGATTGTCTTTCTTGCTTATTAATCTGCATTCTCTTTGACTCTGTCTGTAGGTTCTTCATATCCTTGGTTCCCTTCAAGCGCTCGATAATTCTCATTTTTTTATGTCGCTTCTTCAACATTTGCATGGAAGAATTGATTTTTGCTTCTTGTTGGTCCAACAATTGGACGTTTTCATCGTCTTCCAAAGTGGTCCAAATTTTCACAGCTCCATCAAACAGTTTTGCAAATTCCTTTCCTTCCCTAGCCATTTCCTCTATCTAGAGTGTCATTTGTTGTTCTCTTTTCTATCGAACCTCAGGAGGAGTCGTAGGATTAAGTTTTTCTTTCATCTCCTCGATCTCATGCCTATATCCTTCAATTGTCTTAGCAATGATATTTATATTTTCATATGTGATCCTATCCAGTGCTTGCATGCTATCATGAATGAGATTGTATATCGTTGTTATCCCATCCTCTAGCTTGTCAGCACATTATTTTTCCTCCTCCTTCTCTGAGGCCAACTGGTCGTAGGTGATATGCAACATCTCTATGATCCCCCTACCAACCTCTAAGTTGGTGGCATCCACATGGGCTCTATATTGTACTTCCTGTATTATACTATCCTTTTGTGGGTATTTGCGCCATGAATAAATCAAAGTGGTCAATGTCCCCCATGGGTTTCTGTGTAGTCTCTTGATCAATTATGACCATCTTCTGTGTGACCGTGAAAGTATCCCTACCCTGCACTACTATCTGAAATGTCTCATCTCTTTATTTCTACGTAGGGGGTCATTGTGTCTTTTCATGTTGCTACGTTGTGTCTTGTGGTACTACATGAATTTGTAACTATTGTAGAGTTTCATGGAATTCTATGAGTTTGGCCATGATCTCTTCTCTCTGTGATTTTGCAGTGTGGACCACCTCTTCCCCTCTGTCATTGACCTTTTCCACCACAAACTCAACATCATCCTCTGTCAAAGTGAAGACTGGTTCCACCTTGGTGTACTTCATCATTTTATGCATTTCCTCCATCTACATCGTGGTTGTTTTTTTTTATGAGGGATGCGCCCCACTCTTCGTCGCCTATACCATTTCCTTTCCAGCCTGAGGTGTGTCCCCCTTCTTGGAATATTGCTAAATGTATTCCCTGGGCACCATTTCTACCCTCCTTGGTCTCTTTGGCACTTTGTTGTTTCTCGATGCTTGAGTGCAGGTCGCAACCTTCCTAGTGTTATCAGCTATGCTATTTGTATTTGTTGAAGTACTTTCTTTGGATTTCTCATTAGGTTTGGATAATTTCATTGTGGTTGGACTTGTTGTTGGTTTTTCTAATAGAATCTTCCACTACACATACCAGTCTTTGATTATCCAATCAATATATTCCCTTTTGACGCAATATTGCATCTCCAACCATTCCTTCTTTGGATCACTTTCACCCTGGATCCACATATGGTGCTAGGATGGATTAAACCTATATATCCCTTTAGTTTCCTAGACCAATTCCACAGGAATGCACTACACATTGGCTGTGCACTATTGTATCTCTTCCAGCAGCATAGCGAACACCATGTTATTCATCTGCTATTTTTTTTTTCCTTTTCCAGCCAGAGGGATTCATATCTGGTTACATAGCACTTCCCTTTCCTATCCAGAAAGGATGGAAATTTTATCTCTTGCCATCCTTCCAAATCTATGAGAATAGTGAGCCAAGAATAATGGAACTCAGTTTCATTATCCTGCGCATCTCTGCAATCGATCAAGAATTGGTTCAGGAGGTAAGGTGCCAACTAAACATTAATCCCTTCGCACACTGTGCAACGACTACAATGACTCCAGCTGGATCCTCTTCTTTTCTTCACTTCCTTAGCACCTCACAATCCATGAGCTTGTTGGAGAACCTTGTCACATTATCGTTGATATCTCTAATCACAATACCCTTATTCCCTCATTTGGTACCAAATTGTGCCTTGACTAGCTTGATGATCTCCTTCTTGTGCGCATTGTTGTCCAAGTATACCTCTAGTTGTGCACCCACTGTGGGTAATCCATTAATTTTGGCGATCAATGCGACATCGAGTTGTACTAGCCTATCCATCCAAATAATTCTGCTATGTACCCAGGCTGTCAATTGTTTTACATAAATCCCAACCTTTGTACCACGCCCGAAGTGCGGTATGTCCAGGAGGTTCATGATCCTGAATTTGTAGAGCCATGTTATCCACTACACCTGCTCCATGATTGGTTTCCCTAGAAGTCCAATTTACCCTGTGTTCATTAAGTAGTATTCCTCAACCAAGTCTGGGAATGTTTTTGCATCATGCACATCATGGTCTGAGAACCTTAGTTTAGGTACTTTTCTGAGCATGTCCTCCATGGTCACCACTATGTCTGGGAGGAAGGGAAGTGTAATTTATGTGGTGTCCTGCGCCTTTATTTTTTGCCTGGAGATAGATGGGATTGCTTCTATTGTTTTTGTTTCATCTTCTTCCCCCTCAGATTCCAGCTGGTTGGTGATGTCCTTAACCAACACCTCCTATTCATGACGGCCCTATTGTTGATCCTTCATTTTGTCGGTTTTAGCCAGTGTTTTAGGATTAGGGTTTGTAATACCATTTCGAGTCCTGGAGATCTGCCCTACTTCCCCTTATGCCTATTTCGATGTTTCCTCCTCAACCCTCGTCGGGTTGAGTGACTCTGTCTCGGAAGTGGTGACATCTTTGAGCTCGACGATGTTCTCAGGCTGCACCATCTTTTCCTTCCTTCTTTGGCCCTGTCGAGTAATCCATATGTACTACCCTGGAGTTCCAAACTTTGGTGGTGTAATGTTGTATGTGATTTGAAAACTTGTTCTCTTCTTCGCAAAATTACACCTAAGGCACACACTTCTATCTCACTCTATGCTCAAAAATCACTAAGTGTCAAGATAACCCATGCTTTCCACACTTTATAGACCCGATCATAATTGTTTTTCACTTTTTCCATGCATTTGCGCGGAGTCAAATTTTTCCTGCGCATTTTATTTCTATGATGTCACAGAAATTGTTGCACACAACGTTTTTTCCACTTTCCTTTTGTTCGACCAACTTATGCCTCTTTTTGTATTTTTATTCTTTCTCTATTTTTGTATTCCTTTTACTTATTTTTCTCCTTTTTTATTTCTTGTTATCAGTGTCTTTTCCTAATATCTACTACAATACACTATATACATGACTTTATTATTGCACTGTAATTACTAAGAGTTAGTAGGTCGACTATCCCTGTACAGTTTCAGTTGATTATCGTTAACTGTTCCTTTTAGTTATGTTCCTCCCAAGTCCTTTAGCTGCACAAATACTCCATCTGTAATAGTCTTTAGTTCATATGGCCCTAGCCAATGGATTATGAACTTGCCAGGGTGTTGCAAAACATTTTTGTCATAGAGAAGAACTAGGTCTCCCTCCTGAAATCTCTTCTTTTTTATGTGTCTGTCATGCTAGGACTTTTCCCTTGCTTCTTGTACCTCTTGGTGAAATCCTAATAGAATCTTGTCTTCTTCCATTTCCATCAGTTGACTTAACCTCTCCTGTACTACACCTCTTTCTATCATGTTGGTAATTGTTGCTACACACAGACTGTGTAATAGAAATTATAATGGCACCACTACTTCCTTTCCATAAACCAATATGAATGGCGTCTATCATGTCAAATTATTTCATGTGGTCATGTCTTCCCATAGTATTGCTGGTATTTTCAAATCCCAATCATCCTTTTTAACACTGCAGATCTTAGTCAAAGCATTTTCCAAAATTTTGTTGAAATTTTCTACTGTCCCATTTGCCTGAGGATGGTATGGTGTACTCTTCTAGTGATAGAATTCAAACTCCTCGGTCATAGCCTTGATGGTACTATTAATAAAATGATTTCCTTGGTCACTCATCAAAATCCTAGGACATCCAAATCTGGTAATCACCTTCTCAAATAAGAAGTGCGTTGATGTCTCTGCGTTGCAATATTTGATTGGTGTTGCTTCTTCCCATTTGGTTAAGTATTTGGTCGCAGTAATGATATATCTAGCTCATGACCTTCTTGCTGGTGAATTTATACATCCGACAAAATTTATTTCCAATTTGTAAAATACCTACAGAGTTACTTGTGGTCTTAGCGGAATCTCATCCCTCCTGTTGGGTTTTCCAACCCTTTGACAGACATCACAGTTCTGGAAATATACTTTGGCATATTTATGAACTATTGGCCACTATAATCCTGCACACAATACCTTCTTCCTGGTAGCTTTGTCTCCATAGTGTCCTCCATCTATGCCTTCATGAGCTTCTTCTAAATTCATGGGTCGTTCATGTTGCAATACACACCTTCTAAAAATGTTTTCTATGCCCATCTTATATAGATGACCTGCAATGAGTTGATAGTCTACCACTCCGACTACCAAATTTTTCTTATGCACAATACTAAAATCTTGTGATGCAACTCTTGTACTTAAGAATTCAATGACATCAACGAATTATTCATCAGCTACCTGTACTGAAAATAACTGTGCATCAGGGAAGTTGTCTTCCAAGTTTGTAGGTTCTTCTACATTGGTTACCCTTGACAAGTGATCAGGTCCTGCATTCAACTTCCCTGGTTTGACTATTAATTCAAAATATAATTCTTGGAATAATAACAACCATCTACAGATCCTCCCCCCAACACTGGCTTGTTGACTAGATATTTGATGGAAGAATGATATGTGAACATTTTAAAGTGTTTACCCAATAAATAATGCATGAATTTATGAAGTGCATATACCATGGCTAGACCTTCTCTTCCTGTGGTGTTGTAATTCTGCTAATATTCTGACACCTTCCTTCTTGCAAAGGCTATATGATGGTCTAAGTCCCCTGCTCTTGGTTGTGTCAAAATTTCTCCAAGTTCTATTGTTGATGCATCTACATGAACATGAAATGTATTTTCCCAATCTAGAAACACTAATATAAGTGTTGTCGCCATCTTCTCATTTAGAGTGTCCAATCCTTGTTGACAATCCTCATTGCACTGAAATATGGTGTCCTTCTTTGACAACTTTTCCATTGGTGCAATAATCTACACATACCCCTTTATCAACTTCCTGTAGTACCCTATATGTCCCAGTGTGGCTCTTAGATAGTGCACTGACTTTGGTAGTGGTAAGTTCAAAATGACTGCAATCTTGGTAAGGTCAACCAGTAAGCCTTGTTTGCACACTATATGTCCCAACAATATCCCAAAAGGTGTACCAAAAGTTCATTTCTTGATGTTTAATGATATCTGACATTGACTGCATCATTCCAACATTAGTCTTAAAACTTCTACATGGTCTTTCAAAAGAMTATACACAATCYAGTCATCCAKATATACTTCTATAAATTGATGTATGAGTTCCTTAAAAGAAGMTATGACTACCCTTGAAAAGATAGTTGGTGCATTCTTCAATCCAAAGGGCATGATTGTATATTCATAGGATCCCCATTYTRTAGCAAAGGTAGTCTTATACATGTCCTTTGGAGCTATTTTGATATGATGGTAACCTAAGAATCCATCTGTGAATGAATATGATTCMTGGACTCRTACATTATCCAAGACCTAATCTGTAAAAGGGGAAGGGAAAGGATCATGTAATAAATTGTCATTTAGTTTTCTCAAATCTACACAAATTCTTATCCCCCTTTTTCTTCTTTTCCTGGACTACCATTGGAATGATCCATTCAGATTCCTCTATTAGTTCTAAGATGCCATATTCCAACATTATGTCAATTTATGCTTTCACTTTCTTCTTATACATTGGATTCAACCTGTAAGATCTCTTTCTGATAGGTCTAGCCTCTGGTTTTAGGGGTATCTTCATCTCACCTAGCTCACTTGTTATGCCTTTCATCTATGAGAAGGTTGTTGGAAACATGTCATTGTATTCACGCAGTAACTTTGTTATCCTTTATAGTGTATACTCATCCCAATAGTCTCCAATGCTTGCCATTTTGGGATTGTTGTTTGTGTCAATGTTGACTTTCTTGAATTTTATTGATGAAACAAATGCTTCTGACTCCAGAGATGGACATTCCACCTCTCTCTCTCCTTCAATATCTGTGATCTAAATTTTGTGTGGACCATATTCATCTGGTACTTCCTCTTTGACATGATATTCTGTATGTTCTAGAGTTAATATTATATTATGGTTTTGACCTATGGTTCATAAAAAAATATCACTCCCCTTATCAGCTTCAACGTTGAATCAATGTTTGGGTTCTCATGCTCAAATGAGAAGGTTACTACAACATTTTGTCGTAATCTTTTCCATTCTGTAGTGCCTCTGCGCATCTCCTGGTCTATGTACCAATTCCATGGGATCCCTTCCAATGTATGAATAAAGTGATGAGGCCATTCCTCTGGTGGTGTCATCCTCCATTGTTTTCTACATTTTTCCAAGTGTTCAACTAGTGTTCCTTGCCCATCATACATATGCACTGTATTTCTCCCCTAATCTACACTAAATCTAATGTGAAATAGTTGTTCACACTGATACCGGTCCTGAATAGTTTCTTTGTGCACACCCCACCATATTTCAGGTGTTTCCTTGAGTGCAATATCCAGGGATAAGAGCCTTTGATTTTCCAAAGCTTCCTCCTCATAATTCCTCTAAGTCATTTATCCCATGAAAAATGGGAGGCTCCCTTATCTCTGTACCCACCCATCTTACTGTACAGTCTATTCTTTCACACCTCCTTATGGATACTTCATTTAGTCATTGTTGTCAATTCTCCAAAACTATGTCTGAGTCTGAAGTACATGATGTAATGCTTCTCCAGCTAAGTACCCCATCTATAGTTGGGTTGACATAATACTCTTCTCGCATAGTGGTTCTGTATAACTAGTTTATTTATTCCAAATCCAAACAGGTCATCTCTACAAACCTTTCTCCTTTTGAAGGATCCAATGGTGCAATAAATCTATATTCACCTGATTCAAAATTCATTTTCCTTGTCTTAAGTTTAATCATAACTTGGTTATCAAATTCCTAATCCAATCCAAGTAATATTGGATAAGATGTTGTTCCATCTACTATCTCTATCACTTCAAATTCTGCCACAATGCGCACTCCATCCAAATCTACTGTCTCACCTTTAAGCCTTCCAATTGGTAACACAATGTGTTGATTTTCTAGTTTCAAATGGACAGGTGAATATCCTAATGTGGGTTCCCCCATACATTTCCATGTCTTCTTGGGAAACATGTTTACTTTAGAGCCTAAATCCAATATGATATCTCCTTAAATGTTTCCTTTTATTTCCATGCGTCAAACTGCTTTTGTGGCTTAGTATTCTTATTTACCCATTGGTGTTGATATGGATCTTGTTTTGCTACATCAACTCCTGTCTTGTCTCCTCCTCAAGTAACTATATTGATGTTTTTTCCACCATCCCTGGCTTCTGCATAAATACACTAGATATTTTGTTTGTTCTAGTTCCTTTCCTCTTGAATCTTTCCCAAGAGTGTTCAGAAGTCTTTTGTGTCATGGTTTGTTGCACGAAAATACATATATGTCACAGGTGGAAGTGGAAAATCCCTTGCATAATGTATTGGTTGTTGTAAGTTGTGGAACACTACTGTTCCTCTACCTCATCCTCCAACTCTGTATCCACCTTGATCTCCTTTTTGTGCATTGTATTGCGGAACCTGGTTTTACTACGTTGGGTTATATTGTGGTTGCACATTGTTGTATTGTGGTTTTGCATTGT
>JZKD02S2057592.1:27627-52850 GCA_000966675.3 Picea glauca
CCAGTCTCCTATATTTTAGGGGAGAATATTCCACTTGGAGAATATTCTCTTTCAGTTGACACTTCAGTTTGACTAGTTGAGTTGAGTTTATATGTTGCATTGGTTTTGTCACCATAAAAAATTGGGATCATCACCAGCTCACTACTCTTTATTCAAGCAATTAACTGAAGACTAGTTGACTAGTTAACTCAACTAGGTGGCAGTTCACTCCCGTAACTGCCTGAGAGACTAGACTAGGTGGCAGTTTACTCTTGTAACTATTGGTGTGTGCCCATATCAATCTAGACCACCACTATGGCTCATTAGTTACTTATGTATCCTATATATATTGTAAATTATTCACTCTTTGAGTGTGGAATATAGTTAATGAGAATTCTTTCCATTCTTTCTCTCTTGCTTCTTCTTTCTCAATTTCTCTCTACAAATGTGTGTAGTATTTTCTAGCTAGATCTATTTTGTGTAGGTTCAACACATTTACACATTTTTTTACTGTGGTTGCACATTGTTGTACTGCAGTTACACTAGGTTGAATGGTGGTGTCACCTGGTTGAGATGAGGTGCAAATTTCCTTGTCATCATTTCTTCTTGCACCTTGTAAGTGTCTGAAGTTCTTTCTCTCATTAATTCCAGTGTTCTATAGCCCTTATCACCATGACCTACTGATTTGAAAAAAATGTCATATGAACTTTTTGGTACTTTCTTATACTTATGCATCATTGGAGAATGATATGGATCATGCCCATGTGTCTTACAAATATCGCACCATGGTCCTCCTGTTTGAAAGGGGTTTGGCACCCCTATTTCCAAGTATTTTTCAAAAGTTGGACATTTGTTCTTATGATGTCCTTATGTCCTCCATAGTGTACACCAAACAACTTCTCTTTTCTCTTTTCCATTATTCTGGTTCAGTTGAAAGGTTGGATTCTCCAGATCCTCCTTTAACTCCTCTATTGATGGATTTGTTTGCTTATATTTGTTTTCCTCTAGTTGTAGGGATGCTTGCATAGCCTCTGCCTAATTTTGGAAATTCTACTGTCTCAAAGGATACTTCAAGTGTGGTAACAATGAGTTCACAAATAAGTGCCTATGTTGCATGTCAGTAATTGAATATTTCATCTTACCTTTTAGACATTTGAACATATAATCAATATCCCAAATAGACTCACCTGGTTTCTTCCTGATTTAAATCATTTCATCCATGTATTGGTCTTTTGAGCTTGGATTTTGTTGGCACAGGGGTAGACCCAGGGTTTAATGCTAAAACAATGCACCAAAAAAACCCTAACTACCGACCCTTTCGACAACACCTGTAAAGCAGATGAAGTCTCACCCAAGGTAGAGGTAGGGGTGGTTGTAGGACTCAGGTGTCTGCAACCTTAGTTGGGACACAGATCTGTGATTATGACACTTAATAGAGCACTTAGCATCGTTAGTTCATCATTATTTACCCAATATCTACTTCACAGATAAAACAGAGAATCACAACATTCACCCTGGCCTAATGTATATAAGCACTTAGCACATGGGATTAGATAAGATGTAGCAGACTCAAGCACTAAGAAAGTTCACAGATGTCATATCTAGCATCCAGATTCATCATAAGAACAAAGCATAAACAAATCTATCTATCTATCTATATCAAGAACTTAGAAAATAACACATAAATACATTAGAACATCACACATAGAAGAAAAACACAGTATTTACGTGGTTCACAACCACCCTGGGGCTACGTCCACCAAATCTTCTTCTTTATTAGCTTCAATATGTCATCTACATGCACATAGCCACAAAAACCTTACTCTGCATAGGACCGGAGATCTGCGCAACTCGCTAGATCCTCCTTCCTTGCATTACAACACAAATCCTTCACAGTCTCTTACAATGACTTGCAATTAGCTCTACAAGTCTCCTATAGTATGCACGAAGCCTTACAATTATTGATCACACAGATCCAACTCTTAGCACTTAGCTAACTTACAAAACTCTTGTGCACTATTCAACTACTTCTTAAATTGCCTAGCCTTCTATTTATATATACAAAATAGGACTAAACATGGGTAAACCCATGGGATGACATCCCATTCCCGTTACATATTCACAAATCCAAAAAACGGACCCAAAAAGGGGTCGAGATCCCGCAATATCTGCTTCGTCTTGTGCTCCGTCTTCGACAGTCTTTCGAAGTCCAAAAATAGGTCAAACTTGACCAAGGATCTCCCAAAACTTGGTCAAGGGCCAAATGCCCCCAACACTCACCTATGATTCGTCTCGAGTCACTCTGGTCTGACTAGTTCTGCTTTGAATGCCTCAAGCTACTTCGACTTGCTGTTGTGCCACAACCTCCTATTCTGCGAACTCCTGGATGACTACATCGTTGATCGGTCCCTCTAGATGTTGGTCAACTATAGTGACAACCTACTCTATCTCTATTCCTTGGTCTTCTACTTCTATAAACAATTGATAGGCCATATCTTGCACAGGTTGGAGTTTTTGAGTTACCTCCATAACTCTACTTTGGATAGTATGAATTTGTTGTAGTGCAGTGCGTTGCTCTTGGGAGCACTTCATTATTTCCATAGTTGATAGGGACTTCAGCTGTACCTATATTTTTTTGGCCTGATACTTCACCTCTTGGATTTTTGACTCTAGTGCCTTCAATTCTGGGTTCTCCATGAGTTGTTCATAGGTCTGGGCACTACGCTCAATGAGTTGCTTACATTCCAAGGTAAGAGCCTTGAGCCTTTCAACTACGCTCCTGGTGGTTGCTTCCCTTTGGTCTCTTACATCTTATGGGGTCTCGAGTACTGCACATAGCTCCAAGTCTACAATGTGTTGTTGTAGCTACTGGATCACTTCTTCAAGTTGTGCTACTTGTTGTGGAACTCGATCTCCGGCCATTACTTCTACGACTGTCATAGAGCGAAGTTCTCTATTGACCATTTCCTTTACTTCGAGTTACTCCATGAGAAACTATTCCTTTTGTTGTTGTAGTTGTTCTTTTTCTTCATCAAACTTCACTTGGAGAGAAATATTTTCCTGTTCTGCAGCACTGCATTGCTCTACTAGTAATTATTTTAGGCTAACTTCCCTGCAATCAACTGACAAGTGAGGTGCACTACGCCACTCTAGATAGAAGCTACTTTGTTACCTCATGTTCCCTTCTCGACATTGCCATAAGTGTCCTTGATCTACTGTGCTAGAGCGCGATCCATAGCTTTTCCAAGGTAAAACTCATGTGGATTGGGTCCTTGCATACTCAACCCCGTGATCTGATTGATTAGCGTCAGATCAACTTTTATACGATGGTTTAGCCACAAATATCTGCCATGGTAACAAGACAACAACATCTTGACACATGCATTTACCTCTTGGTGTCGTCCGAATGAGGAATCTTCATGACATTCAGCAGGGTGGACTGCACGAGGTTCATAGTCCACGACTGGGGGATTATCTTTGAATTCTTCCCCTTAGTCCAGGTCAGGTACTTATGTGGGGCGAGCATGTTGTAAACTTTGAGATCTCCGAGGTTGAAGTCGCTAAACTTAAACACCGCAATATCATCTTGGTCTACTCGAACAACGTTTATCCCCTTTGGGAGGTACACCATGACCAAGGTGTATTCGAAATATCTGGGCACATTGTCTCGATTTACACCACCACTAAGGGGTGGAATCTAGGCAGGTAATATGGTCAGGATCAATTTAGCATTCACTAGATCATCACTGTGCTTGGTTCGATTTTCATTAGATGGTCAAGATGGTTCAGCTCGCGAGCAGTGGATGGAGAGTCTGGCAATCCTCTCGTCAACAATGCTTGTACACATGTAGACATCAACGTGACTCTTTCAGTTATGAGGTCGATCAAAACTTCTTCAACAACTTTCTCTACAACGCTCAACTCGTTTGACATACACACTCGGGATTAACAATCTCGGGTTTAGGGAATAACTTAGACACTGTAATAGGATACACAACAAGAGTGTGTTGATCACTTTATAAAATCAACTTAGTCTGCGGGCTCAAACTCTCAGTTGGAAAAAGTATTCTCGAGGCATGGCGCGATGGGATAAGTAGGCAACTCAGCAATGGGGCGCTTGCAACAGGTATGAAGCCTTCATTAACTCTTTTTTCTCTATTATGGCACGGTCCCAATGGTCATATGGTGAGTTGTTTGTCCATAAATTTCTTTCTGCCCATTCGGAGTGTTGGTCTAATGGTTATAATGTCCCCAATGACTATATTGCATCGCCACGACGAAGTGCCATGTGTTATTGTTCTGATATCTCGGCGAAGCTCTAATTTTTCATTTTTTTCTTCTGCGAGGTTTCCTCTAGGACCTTTTGCAACTTGTTGATATTAGCTCTCTTCTTTCTTAGCTTTCTAGCCTTCTTCCCAGTGAGCTTCATCTCGGTATGCTTTTTTCCATTCTGATTCTTATCTTCTTTTGACATAGTGACTTCGCGCTGTTAAGATCCTTTCCTAAGATTCACGAGTGATCCCTCTTATTTATCTGGAATAGGTACTTCAATCTTCATTGATTCTTCTATTTTTCTTGCAACTTCGACATCCAGGTCTCTAGTGTTAAATGGATTTGATCTGTTCTTCTTTTCTTCAATCAACTGTGTGATCCTTCTAGTCATGAATTATATTAACTCTTGTTTCTTTTGTTCTAAAACTTCCTCTTCTTCTTCCCTTCTGGCCTGATCTCTTTCAATCCAAGGTTTTCCTAGTAGCATGGTAAATGGGACACTGTTCTTAATAAATTTAGTAATCTCAAAATCTTCCTTTGTCGAAGTTCCATTGGCATTCATAGGTATTTGGGTGAGCTTTCCACATAGGTTTATCAACTTTCCTTTGCATATTCATATTCCTTCTAGTGAAGGAATCATAGAAGGCTTCCCTATAGCTTCCCACGTTCTCTCTGTCATGATATTCACCTATGTTTCCTCATCTAGAACACAGTCAATGTCAAATTATCATATTCTTGATTCAAGGCATTCCTTTTCTTTGAAGATCCTTGATAATCTGACATGTTGGTGGTCATTCAGGGTTTCTCTTATCTCTAGCAATACTTTCTCTGATTCTTCCTGGGATTCTGTCATAATCTTAGTTTTTGGATATGCCTTAGTTTTTTCTTGTCTCATGTTCATTTCTTCAAGCTTAGTAATCATTCTAGGACAATCCAATACTTCATGGTCCATATCTTTACAACAAAGACAACTGGATCTTTTCCCAAGGCATTCCTTAGCAAGATGTCTTGGTCTTCTCCAACTGTAACAAAGTGTTAATCCTCTCTTTGTTTTAAATGATCCCCATCCTTTCCTGTACTGCACACTAGGATCATGGTAGCTAACCTACAAAAAAATCTTTCTAGGATCCTACATACACTTATTAGTCCAAACATTGTTTATATGCATAGGTATAACATATTTTTCATTATTCTTATCATATCTATTCATATCAAACCTTCTTTCATCTATGAATATCCTAGTTTTCAAGCTAGGATAGAATTTATCAAATATATCTAGATCTATGCTTTAGAAACAAAAATTTCCACTTATCTTACTTCTACAGAGCATAAAGCTTTCAGATCTAGAACTTTTCAATATTCTTACCTTTATCAGAGCACAAATATTTTTAGATCTTACCTCTTTTAATCAAGAATTCTCACTTTTACCTTTCTTAGAGAACAAAGCTTCCGGATCTTACCTCTTTTCTTCAGATCAGACTTATTTTCCTTAGCACAGAGCTTGTCAAACTAGTAGAGTACTACACACTAGAGAAATAGATCTATGCATAGAGCTTTCACAATTTCAGGTTGGATCTTTGCACAAAGTTTCTTCTTCCTTAGTTCCCAACAATCACAGTTTCAGGTCCTGGCAATGGAACCATTTGTTGGCACAGGGGCAGACCCAGGGTTCAACGCTACAACAATGAACCAAAAAAACCCTAACTACCGACCGTTTCAGCAACACCTGCGAAGCAGATGAAGTCTCACCCGAGGTAGAGGCAGGCGTGGTTGTAGGACTCATGTGTTTGCAACCTTAGATGGGACACAAATATGTGATTATGACACTTAATAGAAAACTTAGCACCATTAGTTCATCATTATTTACCCAATATCTACTTCGCAGATAAAACATAGCATCACAACATTCACCCTGACCTAATGTATATAAGCACTTAACACACAGGATTAGATCATATCTAGAAAACTCAAGCACTAAGCAAGTTCACATATGTCAGATCTAGCATCTAGATTCATCATAAGCACAAAGAATAAACAGATCTATCTATCTATCTATATCAATCACATAGAAAATAACACATAAATACATCAGGACATCGCACAGAGCAGAATAACACAATATTTATGTGGTTCACCCCACCCTGGGGCTATCTCCACCAACTCTTCTTCTTTATTAGCTTCAATCAGTCATCTACATTCACACAAAACCCTTACTTTGCATAGGACAAGAGATATGCGTAGCTCTCTAGATCCTCCTTCCTTGCATTACAACACAAATCCTTCACAGTATCTTACAATGACTTGCACTTAGCTCTGCAAGTCTCATACAGTATGCACGAAGCCTTACAATTCTTGATCACAAAGATCCAACTCTTAGCACTTAGCTAACTTGCACAACTCTTGTGCACTATTCAACTACTTCTTACATTACCTAGCCTTCTATTTATACATACAAAATAGGCCTTAACATGGGTAAACCCATGGGTCAACATCCCATTCTCATTACATTTTCCCAAATCGCAAAAAAGGACCCAAAAAGCGGTCGAGATCCTGCGATCTCTGCTTCATCTTCGACAGGATGTCGAAGTCCCAAAATAGGCCAAACTTGACCAAGTATCCCGAAACTTGGTCAAGGGCCAACAGATTCTGAAACTCGTTTATCAATAGTTTTTTCATGTTTGCGATAGTCTTTGGTACTGCTTGTGGATTGTTTACATCCAGGATCATGTACTATTGCAATGCATGGTATATTAGTGTGATAGCTAATTGCACAAGATTTTTATTCTCATATGTGATCTTATTTGATTCCCATATCTTCTCACAGATGAATAAATGATTTTTAGGGTCCTCTGATGCCTCTCCCCAAAATTCTGGTAATCTGATCATAGGATCTTGTCCTGCCATTTTGAACTATGTTGAACCACCACTTTTGCGTGGTGTATATAATTGACTATAACTTCCTGAAATTGCTCCCCCAGTTGATTGTAATTGATTGGAAACATATAATGTTTCTCTTCTTCCACTAAAATTCGGTTATCTAAACGCTAATGTTCTTTCATATGTATTAGTCACACGTGGGGTTGTAGGTTCCACACTGATGGTGATCTGGACTGGAGTTCTTCCTTCTGTTCCTAACCCTGGATCTCTTTTTTTCCTTTTGTATGTTTCACGTAGGATTTTCTCAATGTTCTCCATAGCCTGAAGATCCTCTACCTCATCTTCATTGTTCTCCAAGCCCTCTCTATCGACTATGGCCCTCTTCTTGTTATTCATCTTATATTGGTAAGGTCTTTCGTTGTGCATATTTCTAGATTTTTCCATTATCTACTTTATCTGGTTCTATTCCATCATGATTGGGTCCATGGCCTCCTTCTTCTTCCCCTTATCCATCTCCATGTCCATATTTCAACCTCCTGTCAGTGCTTAACCCCTTCCCCCATGTGCACAAGAAAGTTTAGTTGTCTGATTCCATGGTCATCACACCTTTGTCATACAATAAAATCTTGATTGAAGTATACAATGATATGATGTACCTACCTCTGGGTTCCTTCATAAAATCCTTCTCTGCAGTGGTGTAGGAATTTGCAGCATCTACTGCAAATTCAGTGATAAACCTTGCAACAATATTGTCTAACCATAAATCTACTACACATGTGAATTTGTTATTAACTTGTTGTAACTGTGTGATATCCATAAGATACCACTCTAATTTTTTGATCTGATTCATAGGGTGGTTTTCCTTCAACCTCAATAACCACTCCTGCAGTAGATGCGGGAAATCATAGAAAAATACCTCATGCAAGTCGCTAAACACGTATTTGTCGAAATATTTGCGCGGTCTCAACTTAGGGTTTTTGTTTTCCTTCTGTGAAAAATTGAGTTCCTTTGTCCTCGACCATCTTTCAATCTCCAGCTTAGTTGGATTCCATGGCCTGAACATTACCTTCTATACTTTCATCCTCCGCACTTTTCTTCCACAAATCATGTCCATTCAATCCTTTGCAGTTCGAGTTGGAAATGGAACCATTTGTTGGTTTACTTGGCCTGACCTAGGTTCTGATCTCCAATAGGTTTCCAAAAAAATCCTCAAAACTATCTACCCTCCTGGTAAAGAAGAACGGAACGTTATGCACATAGTGCATAACACAGTCTCACCCAAGATAGATTTACGGGGAACTACAATACTCAGGTGTTTTCAGTCTAGGAATGAGTGGGGATTATGTTTATATTCTTTTCCTCATACATCATCATCATTAATCACTCATCTACTTCTATGATTCATTCATCTTTAAACCTATGCATGCATGTTGTTATAACTAGTTTTAATCATTCATTCTTAAGATAATGATTAATAGAATAATAAAAGCATTGATTGAGAATCACATAGACCAAAGTATTTTACCATGGTTCACCCCCTCCTAGGGCTATGTCCACAAAGATATGGTTTCTCTTCTCTTTTATTCAGTCTGCTGCAAAATTTGTGTTGCGTGCATTGCATCTTCAGTATTACAGTCAAAATGATGGTAAGTACCCTCTGGGAGGCTGACTAGATCACACCAAGATCCTCAGCCTGTGACCTAACCCTAAAAGGATAGCATATTCCACTCTACCACAAAAATCATTACAATCAATAACTTTTGAACCAACGAACGAATCCTTAACCAACAACCAACCCTTGACCTAGAAATCCTAGGTATTTATTTATACTATCCCACTAGCTTATAGTTGTTATGATCTTTGTCAAAAACCCTAAACCTAACATGGTTAGGCATGTCTGCATGCACACCATGTTTGTTTTCCTCCTACATGTTGTTTTTCCTTCTTTTTATGCATGCTTCTTTTTTGCCTCCTAATACGCGTGCTCCAAAAAAAGATCTTTACCTCAAAATTAGGTTTGCGCCCAAAATAGGCCTGAACCAACATGAAGAAAGATAGGGTAAACCATGTATTAGAAGACATATTAAGGTTGCATGTGATGCATTAGCCCAAGAAATGGGAAGAATATCTACCACTGGTAGAGTTTTCTTACAACAATGGCTATCAAAAGTCATTGAAAATGAGTCCTTTTTCAGGCTCTTTATGGCAGAAAACACAACATTCCAATTATATACAACAATCCAGTGAATAGAATTACACTTAGGACAGACATGCTAAAATAAATGGAATAACAAGTAATTCAAATAAAACAAAATATGAAAGTATCTCGGGACAGGTAGAAAATCTATGCGAACAGAAATATGATTCCTAGAGAGTTCAAAGTAGGAGATCGTGTGTATTTCCGAATTATACCTAGAATAAGTTCCTTGAGAATGGGAACTTGTGCCAAGTTGGCACCTCAATTTTGTGGACCTTTTGAAATTTTGGACAGAGTGGGACCTATAGCATATAGATTATCTTTTCCTCCTATAGTGAAAGGACATAAATTTTCCATGTTTCATTACTAAAGAAATATGTGCATGATTCTAATCATTTAATTGGTTGGTATGTAATCCAGGTGGAACTAGAGGGAGAATTCCTACCATAACCACAATGTATGATAGATAAGAAATATATCCCACTCAGGAACAAAACCATTGCACAAGTCCAGGTGTAGTGGAAACACTTCGGTCCAGATGAAGCTACATGCGAAATGGAGGATGCCATGAATCATGCATACCCATTTTTTCTCAATTGTGTATTTTAACCTTGTATAATATTTACTACAAACATATTTTTAGTAAAAGAACAGAAAAGATACAATGGAAAATAAAAACATTACACAAATATTTTTCCCCTGGAAACCCAAACCGAGAAAACCAACATATTATATATTCATTCATAGTGATACATTGTTTATAATACAATATACATATAGGAGCCAACGACATACAAAACCCTAACCCAATGACATGGATTAGTAAACAACCCTAATTCCTTAACCAGAAATAGAAAACCATCGACAAAAACCATGTGATGAAAAATCGTCCAACAATGGACATGAAAATTAAGGCAACATGGAAAACGAGGCAAAAATAAGACACATTTCCCAAGGAAAAAATGTGGCACTACTACTCATGCAAAGAATATAACACATACCCAACATAAATGATGTACATAGAGATCACAGTAGAAGATAAAACAATGAGGGTGGTGTTCCTTTAAGGAGAGAGGGGATTATAATACCCTAGTTTCCCCTAGTTTATAAATATAATTATTATCATTTCCAAATACTATTGATATACTTGTTACGTGTGAATTTTGAAATATGATAAACCTTTGGTAAAGGATGTGATGTAAATATTTTTTTTATTATCATAAAAAGGAAAATATTGAATAATTGTTGATGGGTATATCCTATACAGGGTATGCTTCCATGAGAGGAAATAGTGAGGGGAACCATTACTGGTTGAGATGACCCCTGCCAGGTAGTACTCTATTGAATTAAAAATGTCCAAACCCAAAACTATATTTTGTCCCAGAAAATTTATTTACCAATCAAGTTGGTGGTTGGTGGGTCCTCAGAATATATGAGAGAATGGGAAGAGTACATATCTGGAAGTTTCTGATCCGATCCATGAATGGGGGGATTTGACTCATGAAATATTTTTGTAGAAGGAAAGAAAAAGAGGAAAAGGCATAGGCATAGGAGGGAGGGTACACACAGTTGGTTCTAGGGACCAAATTTGGGTGAAGAAGAGTGTGTGACTCTCCTTTAGTTCTTAACGAAACAAAGATAAGTGAAGAAATTCTTTTTTCTGGGTGTAGGAACCATTGGAAACTTTCTCCAAATCAGGTTGATAAACAAGTTTATGAATTTTTAGTGATTGGTTGAGGAATTACAAAGGAACTAAGAGGTGGAGGCATTGAGGGACTGATGGGAAGTGAAATACCTCCCTTATGCTACGTATTTAAGCTTATTTGTCTCTTTGTGGAAAGATCAGCCCCCCTTGCTTGGTGGATTGAATACTTGGCTTGCTAAGTTCCTATAGGTGAAGGACAGTAGACTTCATCTTTTATCAGTTGCTAAGTAAAAATAATTTCACCTTGTGGCATTGTACTCTGGTTAAGGGGTTAAGGGGTGCCCAGTTGTATAGATAAAAAGTGCATTTGTGCCTATGGTTGGGTGGAAAGTGGCACACCCTTTAATACTTACAAACACTTCCTAAATTTTAGACAAGTATTCTTATGTTAATTTCTACAAATGTTGAGTTCATTAATATCAAAATAATGTGTTTTGAGTGTGTAAATTCAGTCCTTTGTTAAATGATAGCTTGAGAAATTCATATGTTCAGGAGAGTGTTATAGTTGAAAAGTATTTTGTTGATAACTTCACCTACTGACTGCAATTTCATTAAATTGGTATCAATATGCTATAATATATTGACTTATATGTCTATTCCATAACATGATTTTCTTACTAATAACTCCCATCTCACATGTAATATAATAGGAATCCAAGTGTTAGTAGTAGGTTGGTATTGTCTTCACAAACAACCTGACAATAGGGAAATATAATTGTTGATGGAAACCTGAAAAATAGGTTAGAAGGCCTTGGTCACTCTATTGACTTGAGAAAATATGCTAAACACCAAAGTTAGAAATAATTTCATCCTTGTTGTTGGCCTTAGAAAAAATAAGCCAAATATTTAAAAGAGGGAAAAAAATTTCAAAATAGATATTAAGAAAAGAATGGGATATAAATATACAATTTCATAATTGAAATAAAAATAGAAAAGCTCATGAATTTTTATTTGGGTTTTTATAGACATTTAGATTAAATTGTTTTTTGAAAATTATGACAAATTTGACATTTCCATATGGTGTATCTATGAAGGGTATTACATCCCCTACAATTTAGGAAAGAATCCCTTAATTTGTGGTGGGATGTACTTTCAGGTAGAAATTAAGAGTTTACTATGAAGGATATTTCTTGTCTTAAGACAAAACTCCCTAAACTTATGGTGGAAGGTAAAACACAGTAAAAGAACACAATTACCCTTTTACACCATTGTTGACATTTAAATCATTCAGGACCGAAACCACAACCTCATGAGGATATGAATCCCCCTTTGTTTTTAGAGAGGTGGTACTCCTCTTTAGATAAAATATATATCTTGAATATCTTGTATTAGGAGAATTCTTAAGAAGAAAACCCTAGATATTTATTTCTCAAAATTATCCAATTAAAATGGTTCTTCAATAACATGATCAGATATTTATGTGAAGAAAGAAATCTCTTTAAAATAAGAAATGATTGAAGGAAGGCTTCAACATCAGAATTTCTTTCTGATCAACATCACATACACAGTCTTCTTAATAACATATAAATGCATATGTATCTTCTTCATGAGAAATAGAAGAGAATGATTTGATCATATCAAAGAATTTTAAAAGAGAATTACTATGAATATCAAAAAAATAATTTGATAGATCAATTTCAAATATCTCATACTTAAGACTCAAAGTTACAAGACATAATCAAAATCAACCTTGAAATAATTCTTTGTGGAGTTTTATTCATGAAAAATATTCTTCATTACAAAATATTTGAAACTCATATATATGGTTGTACATAGTCCATGATCATACAAGAAAATCCTTTTGAAGACTATAAGAAGAACACTCAAGAACTCATCCTTTTGCCCAATTTAGAGATTCAAGCATAAAGCTATGAGAAATGGTGTAAAAGAAGAGAAAGAGTGGAGAAAATGGAGATATTTCTTCGTTGGTCAGAAGATTGGTTGTATATTCATGGTTGTACCTTCTTCTTCCTTTGATATTATGCACTTCTCCTCTAATAATTTGGATTGGGGAACCCTTGATGAAGCACTTCTTCTCTTTAAAAATCAATTTTTCTAACTACTTGAGTAGTTAGGGGTTTTCCCCTCTTGAATTTCCCGTACAATTTTCTTCTTGAAGTATTCTCTTTAATTAAATCCTCATGAAGTATTTTTTAATGAGTTCACATTATAATCATTTGTATATTTAAAATGGGTCCTTTTCCTTTTTTAATAAAATTTTTTAAATAAACTTTGATTTAAAAAAAATTAATTAGTTTCTCTTTAAAAGAGGAGGACTGTATTTTAATTTTCTAGAAGTGATAGTCAAATTTTCATCCATGGAAATCACTTCAGATGTGATATAATAGTATTATATTTCCAATTACATAATTTTTTCCCAAATCCGTCGCTCGAATCTCAAGATATGAGCTCGTGAAGTTGAGTTGTCACACAACCCCATTAAAAATGAAGTTGACTGATATTTGAATTTATGGAAAACAATTTATCCACTTTCATCCATTATAAACTATACCATCATCTTCTTCGTCTAAATACCTTTCCAATGGTATAACGTTTGTGTGATTTTGTTACATGGAGATCAAGTTATGGCCTCTGCAAGATCGTGACTCAAACGTTGTTGATCAAGTTTGATGGGAAAATGTGTCCCCTTGGATTGAATTTCGTGCTCCCTTTTGGAATTTCGACTTGTATTTATGAAAATGATCCCACATGCATGAGATTTTACAAGTATTTAGAGTATATTTTGAAAAGTATGATATATTATTCATGTAAGAAATGAAGGAACTATGGAAACTTAGGAGTTCGACCTTCCTTGGGAAATTAATTAAATAATAACATTTTAGATAATCAATCAACCTCCACCTCATGACCATTCATTGATGAGTCAGCCATCACATATTTCCATGTTTCATCCCATGAGAGGCTAGTAATATCCACATGTAACCAATAAAAACCTGCCATGTGACACCACTAGTAAGCTTCCATGTGCCATCTCTCATAAATTTCCATGTGTCATCCATTAATCATATGCCATGTGGCACCATTCAAATGTTGCAATGTGTAAGGATCTTATTGGATGCTATGTAATATTCCTCCATAGGCTGCATATGTAAGAATATCATTATTTGAGAATATAATATTAGGAAACTTGACATTAATGGTTAAGTATAGGAGGGTGACCGAGAGTGTAGGATATAGGGTAAGTGAGGAGGGGAGGGGGTAGTTTGTAGGTGTCAGAAATGGGNGCCATGGTAACAAGACAACAACATCTTGACACATGCATTTACCTCTTGGTGTCGTCCGAATGAGGAATCTTCATGACATTCAGCAGGGTGGACTGCACGAGGTTCATAGTCCACGACTGGGGGATTATCTTTGAATTCTTCCCCTTAGTCCAGGTCAGGTACTTATGTGGGGCGAGCATGTTGTAAACTTTGAGATCTCCGAGGTTGAAGTCGCTAAACTTAAACACCGCAATATCATCTTGGTCTACTCGAACAACGTTTATCCCCTTTGGGAGGTACACCATGACCAAGGTGTATTCGAAATATCTGGGCACATTGTCTCGATTTACACCACCACTAAGGGGTGGAATCTAGGCAGGTAATATGGTCAGGATCAATTTAGCATTCACTAGATCATCACTGTGCTTGGTTCGATTTTCATTAGATGGTCAAGATGGTTCAGCTCGCGAGCAGTGGATGGAGAGTCTGGCAATCCTCTCGTCAACAATGCTTGTACACATGTAGACATCAACGTGACTCTTTCAGTTATGAGGTCGATCAAAACTTCTTCAACAACTTTCTCTACAACGCTCAACTCGTTTGACATACACACTCGGGATTAACAATCTCGGGTTTAGGGAATAACTTAGACACTGTAATAGGATACACAACAAGAGTGTGTTGATCACTTTATAAAATCAACTTAGTCTGCGGGCTCAAACTCTCAGTTGGAAAAAGTATTCTCGAGGCATGGCGCGATGGGATAAGTAGGCAACTCAGCAATGGGGCGCTTGCAACAGGTATGAAGCCTTCATTAACTCTTTTTTCTCTATTATGGCACGGTCCCAATGGTCATATGGTGAGTTGTTTGTCCATAAATTTCTTTCTGCCCATTCGGAGTGTTGGTCTAATGGTTATAATGTCCCCAATGACTATATTGCATCGCCACGACGAAGTGCCATGTGTTATTGTTCTGATATCTCGGCGAAGCTCTAATTTTTCATTTTTTTCTTCTGCGAGGTTTCCTCTAGGACCTTTTGCAACTTGTTGATATTAGCTCTCTTCTTTCTTAGCTTTCTAGCCTTCTTCCCAGTGAGCTTCATCTCGGTATGCTTTTTTCCATTCTGATTCTTATCTTCTTTTGACATAGTGACTTCGCGCTGTTAAGATCCTTTCCTAAGATTCACGAGTGATCCCTCTTATTTATCTGGAATAGGTACTTCAATCTTCATTGATTCTTCTATTTTTCTTGCAACTTCGACATCCAGGTCTCTAGTGTTAAATGGATTTGATCTGTTCTTCTTTTCTTCAATCAACTGTGTGATCCTTCTAGTCATGAATTATATTAACTCTTGTTTCTTTTGTTCTAAAACTTCCTCTTCTTCTTCCCTTCTGGCCTGATCTCTTTCAATCCAAGGTTTTCCTAGTAGCATGGTAAATGGGACACTGTTCTTAATAAATTTAGTAATCTCAAAATCTTCCTTTGTCGAAGTTCCATTGGCATTCATAGGTATTTGGGTGAGCTTTCCACATAGGTTTATCAACTTTCCTTTGCATATTCATATTCCTTCTAGTGAAGGAATCATAGAAGGCTTCCCTATAGCTTCCCACGTTCTCTCTGTCATGATATTCACCTATGTTTCCTCATCTAGAACACAGTCAATGTCAAATTATCATATTCTTGATTCAAGGCATTCCTTTTCTTTGAATATCCTTGATAATCTGACATGTTGGTGGTCATTCAGGGTTTCTCTTATCTCTAGCAATACTTTCTCTGATTCTTCCTGGGATTCTGTCATAATCTTAGTTTTTGGATATGCCTTAGGTTTTTCTTGTCTCATGTTCATTTATTCAAGCTTAGTAATCATTCTAGGACAATCCAATACTTCATGGTCCATATCTTTACAACAAAGACAACTGGATCTTTTCCCAAGGCATTCCTTAGCAAGATGTCTCAGTCTTCTCCAACTGTAACAAAGTGTTAATCCTCTTTTTGTTTTAAATGATCCCCATCCTTTCCTGTACTGCACACTAGGATCATGGTAGCTAACCTGCAAAAAAATCTTTCTAGGATCCTACATACACTTATTAGTCCAAACATTGTTTATATGCATAGGTATAACATATTTTTCATTATTCTTATCAGATCTATTCATATCAAACCTTCTTTCATCTATGAATATCCTAGTTTTCAAGCTAGGATAGAATCTATCAAATATATCTAGATCTATGATTTAGAAACAAAAATTTCCACTTATCTTACTTCTACAGAGCATAAAGCTTTCAGATCTAGAACTTTTCAATATTCTTACCTTTATCAGAGCACAAAGATTTTTAGATCTTACCTCTTTTAATCAAGAATTCTCACTTTTACCTTTCTTAGAGAACAAAGCTTCCGGATCTTACCTCTTTTCTTCAGATCAGACTTATTTTCCTTAGCACAGAGCTTGTCAAACTAGTAGAGTACTACACACTAGAGAAATAGATCTATGCATAGAGCTTTCACAATTTCAGGTTGGATCTTTGCACAAAGTTTCTTCTTCCTTAGTTCCCAACAATCACAGTTTCAGGTCCTGGCAATGGAACCATTTGTTGGCACAGGGGCAGACCCAGGGTTCAACGCTACAACAATGAACCAAAAAAACCCTAACTACCGACCGTTTCAGCAACACCTGCGAAGCAGATGAAGTCTCACCCGAGGTAGAGGCAGGCGTGGTTGTAGGACTCATGTGTTTGCAACCTTAGATGGGACACAAATATGTGATTATGACACTTAATAGAAAACTTAGCACCATTAGTTCATCATTATTTACCCAATATCTACTTCGCAGATAAAACATAGCATCACAACATTCACCCTGACCTAATGTATATAAGCACTTAACACACAGGATTAGATCATATCTAGAAAACTCAAGCACTAAGCAAGTTCACATATGTCAGATCTAGCATCTAGATTCATCATAAGCACAAAGAATAAACAGATCTATCTATCTATCTATATCAATCACATAGAAAATAACACATAAATACATCAGGACATCGCACAGAGCAGAATAACACAATATTTATGTGGTTCACCCCACCCTGGGGCTATCTCCACCAACTCTTCTTCTTTATTAGCTTCAATCAGTCATCTACATTCACACAAAACCCTTACTTTGCATAGGACAAGAGATATGCGTAGCTCTCTAGATCCTCCTTCCTTGCATTACAACACAAATCCTTCACAGTATCTTACAATGACTTGCACTTAGCTCTGCAAGTCTCATACAGTATGCACGAAGCCTTACAATTCTTGATCACAAAGATCCAACTCTTAGCACTTAGCTAACTTGCACAACTCTTGTGCACTATTCAACTACTTCTTACATTACCTAGCCTTCTATTTATACATACAAAATAGGCCTTAACATGGGTAAACCCATGGGTCAACATCCCATTCTCATTACATTTTCCCAAATCGCAAAAAAGGACCCAAAAAGCGGTCGAGATCCTGCGATCTCTGCTTCATCTTCGACAGGATGTCGAAGTCCCAAAATAGGCCAAACTTGACCAAGTATCCCGAAACTTGGTCAAGGGCCAACAGATTCTGAAACTCGTTTATCAATAGTTTTTTCATGTTTGCGATAGTCTTTGGTACTGCTTGTGGATTGTTTACATCCAGGATCATGTACTATTGCAATGCATGGTATATTAGTGTGATAGCTAATTGCACAAGATTTTTATTCTCATATGTGATCTTATTTGATTCCCATATCTTCTCACAGATGAATAAATGATTTTTAGGGTCCTCTGATGCCTCTCCCCAAAATTCTGGTAATCTGATCATAGGATCTTGTCCTGCCATTTTGAACTATGTTGAACCACCACTTTTGCGTGGTGTATATAATTGACTATAACTTCCTGAAATTGCTCCCCCAGTTGATTGTAATTGATTGGAAACATATAATGTTTCTCTTCTTCCACTAAAATTCGGTTATCTAAACGCTAATGTTCTTTCATATGTATTAGTCACACGTGGGGTTGTAGGTTCCACACTGATGGTGATCTGGACTGGAGTTCTTCCTTCTGTTCCTAACCCTGGATCTCTTTTTTTCCTTTTGTATGTTTCACGTAGGATTTTCTCAATGTTCTCCATAGCCTGAAGATCCTCTACCTCATCTTCATTGTTCTCCAAGCCCTCTCTATCGACTATGGCCCTCTTCTTGTTATTCATCTTATATTGGTAAGGTCTTTCGTTGTGCATATTTCTAGATTTTTCCATTATCTACTTTATCTGGTTCTATTCCATCATGATTGGGTCCATGGCCTCCTTCTTCTTCCCCTTATCCATCTCCATGTCCATATTTCAACCTCCTGTCAGTGCTTAACCCCTTCCCCCATGTGCACAAGAAAGTTTAGTTGTCTGATTCCATGGTCATCACACCTTTGTCATACAATAAAATCTTGATTGAAGTATACAATGATATGATGTACCTACCTCTGGGTTCCTTCATAAAATCCTTCTCTGCAGTGGTGTAGGAATTT
The DNA here is from genome assembly GCA_000966675.3 of Picea glauca. Classification (NCBI taxonomy): domain Eukaryota; kingdom Viridiplantae; phylum Streptophyta; class Pinopsida; order Pinales; family Pinaceae; genus Picea; species Picea glauca. The sequence continues at coordinate 46,412 of JZKD02S2057592.1, forward strand.
GCAGCATCTACTGCAAATTCAGTGATAAACCTTGCAACAATATTGTCTAACCATAAATCTACTACACATGTGAATTTGTTATTAACTTGTTGTAACTGTGTGATATCCATAAGATACCACTCTAATTTTTTGATCTGATTCATAGGGTGGTTTTCCTTCAACCTCAATAACCACTCCTGCAGTAGATGCGGGAAATCATAGAAAAATACCTCATGCAAGTCGCTAAACACGTATTTGTCGAAATATTTGCGCGGTCTCAACTTAGGGTTTTTGTTTTCCTTCTGTGAAAAATTGAGTTCCTTTGTCCTCGACCATCTTTCAATCTCCAGCTTAGTTGGATTCCATGGCCTGAACATTACCTTCTATACTTTCATCCTCCGCACTTTTCTTCCACAAATCATGTCCATTCAATCCTTTGCAGTTCGAGTTGGAAATGGAACCATTTGTTGGTTTACTTGGCCTGACCTAGGTTCTGATCTCCAATAGGTTTCCAAAAAAATCCTCAAAACTATCTACCCTCCTGGTAAAGAAGAACGGAACGTTATGCACATAGTGCATAACACAGTCTCACCCAAGATAGATTTACGGGGAACTACAATACTCAGGTGTTTTCAGTCTAGGAATGAGTGGGGATTATGTTTATATTCTTTTCCTCATACATCATCATCATTAATCACTCATCTACTTCTATGATTCATTCATCTTTAAACCTATGCATGCATGTTGTTATAACTAGTTTTAATCATTCATTCTTAAGATAATGATTAATAGAATAATAAAAGCATTGATTGAGAATCACATAGACCAAAGTATTTTACCATGGTTCACCCCCTCCTAGGGCTATGTCCACAAAGATATGGTTTCTCTTCTCTTTTATTCAGTCTGCTGCAAAATTTGTGTTGCGTGCATTGCATCTTCAGTATTACAGTCAAAATGATGGTAAGTACCCTCTGGGAGGCTGACTAGATCACACCAAGATCCTCAGCCTGTGACCTAACCCTAAAAGGATAGCATATTCCACTCTACCACAAAAATCATTACAATCAATAACTTTTGAACCAACGAACGAATCCTTAACCAACAACCAACCCTTGACCTAGAAATCCTAGGTATTTATTTATACTATCCCACTAGCTTATAGTTGTTATGATCTTTGTCAAAAACCCTAAACCTAACATGGTTAGGCATGTCTGCATGCACACCATGTTTGTTTTCCTCCTACATGTTGTTTTTCCTTCTTTTTATGCATGCTTCTTTTTTGCCTCCTAATACGCGTGCTCCAAAAAAAGATCTTTACCTCAAAATTAGGTTTGCGCCCAAAATAGGCCTGAACCAACATGAAGAAAGATAGGGTAAACCATGTATTAGAAGACATATTAAGGTTGCATGTGATGCATTAGCCCAAGAAATGGGAAGAATATCTACCACTGGTAGAGTTTTCTTACAACAATGGCTATCAAAAGTCATTGAAAATGAGTCCTTTTTCAGGCTCTTTATGGCAGAAAACACAACATTCCAATTATATACAACAATCCAGTGAATAGAATTACACTTAGGACAGACATGCTAAAATAAATGGAATAACAAGTAATTCAAATAAAACAAAATATGAAAGTATCTCGGGACAGGTAGAAAATCTATGCGAACAGAAATATGATTCCTAGAGAGTTCAAAGTAGGAGATCGTGTGTATTTCCGAATTATACCTAGAATAAGTTCCTTGAGAATGGGAACTTGTGCCAAGTTGGCACCTCAATTTTGTGGACCTTTTGAAATTTTGGACAGAGTGGGACCTATAGCATATAGATTATCTTTTCCTCCTATAGTGAAAGGACATAAATTTTCCATGTTTCATTACTAAAGAAATATGTGCATGATTCTAATCATTTAATTGGTTGGTATGTAATCCAGGTGGAACTAGAGGGAGAATTCCTACCATAACCACAATGTATGATAGATAAGAAATATATCCCACTCAGGAACAAAACCATTGCACAAGTCCAGGTGTAGTGGAAACACTTCGGTCCAGATGAAGCTACATGCGAAATGGAGGATGCCATGAATCATGCATACCCATTTTTTCTCAATTGTGTATTTTAACCTTGTATAATATTTACTACAAACATATTTTTAGTAAAAGAACAGAAAAGATACAATGGAAAATAAAAACATTACACAAATATTTTTCCCCTGGAAACCCAAACCGAGAAAACCAACATATTATATATTCATTCATAGTGATACATTGTTTATAATACAATATACATATAGGAGCCAACGACATACAAAACCCTAACCCAATGACATGGATTAGTAAACAACCCTAATTCCTTAACCAGAAATAGAAAACCATCGACAAAAACCATGTGATGAAAAATCGTCCAACAATGGACATGAAAATTAAGGCAACATGGAAAACGAGGCAAAAATAAGACACATTTCCCAAGGAAAAAATGTGGCACTACTACTCATGCAAAGAATATAACACATACCCAACATAAATGATGTACATAGAGATCACAGTAGAAGATAAAACAATGAGGGTGGTGTTCCTTTAAGGAGAGAGGGGATTATAATACCCTAGTTTCCCCTAGTTTATAAATATAATTATTATCATTTCCAAATACTATTGATATACTTGTTACGTGTGAATTTTGAAATATGATAAACCTTTGGTAAAGGATGTGATGTAAATATTTTTTTTATTATCATAAAAAGGAAAATATTGAATAATTGTTGATGGGTATATCCTATACAGGGTATGCTTCCATGAGAGGAAATAGTGAGGGGAACCATTACTGGTTGAGATGACCCCTGCCAGGTAGTACTCTATTGAATTAAAAATGTCCAAACCCAAAACTATATTTTGTCCCAGAAAATTTATTTACCAATCAAGTTGGTGGTTGGTGGGTCCTCAGAATATATGAGAGAATGGGAAGAGTACATATCTGGAAGTTTCTGATCCGATCCATGAATGGGGGGATTTGACTCATGAAATATTTTTGTAGAAGGAAAGAAAAAGAGGAAAAGGCATAGGCATAGGAGGGAGGGTACACACAGTTGGTTCTAGGGACCAAATTTGGGTGAAGAAGAGTGTGTGACTCTCCTTTAGTTCTTAACGAAACAAAGATAAGTGAAGAAATTCTTTTTTCTGGGTGTAGGAACCATTGGAAACTTTCTCCAAATCAGGTTGATAAACAAGTTTATGAATTTTTAGTGATTGGTTGAGGAATTACAAAGGAACTAAGAGGTGGAGGCATTGAGGGACTGATGGGAAGTGAAATACCTCCCTTATGCTACGTATTTAAGCTTATTTGTCTCTTTGTGGAAAGATCAGCCCCCCTTGCTTGGTGGATTGAATACTTGGCTTGCTAAGTTCCTATAGGTGAAGGACAGTAGACTTCATCTTTTATCAGTTGCTAAGTAAAAATAATTTCACCTTGTGGCATTGTACTCTGGTTAAGGGGTTAAGGGGTGCCCAGTTGTATAGATAAAAAGTGCATTTGTGCCTATGGTTGGGTGGAAAGTGGCACACCCTTTAATACTTACAAACACTTCCTAAATTTTAGACAAGTATTCTTATGTTAATTTCTACAAATGTTGAGTTCATTAATATCAAAATAATGTGTTTTGAGTGTGTAAATTCAGTCCTTTGTTAAATGATAGCTTGAGAAATTCATATGTTCAGGAGAGTGTTATAGTTGAAAAGTATTTTGTTGATAACTTCACCTACTGACTGCAATTTCATTAAATTGGTATCAATATGCTATAATATATTGACTTATATGTCTATTCCATAACATGATTTTCTTACTAATAACTCCCATCTCACATGTAATATAATAGGAATCCAAGTGTTAGTAGTAGGTTGGTATTGTCTTCACAAACAACCTGACAATAGGGAAATATAATTGTTGATGGAAACCTGAAAAATAGGTTAGAAGGCCTTGGTCACTCTATTGACTTGAGAAAATATGCTAAACACCAAAGTTAGAAATAATTTCATCCTTGTTGTTGGCCTTAGAAAAAATAAGCCAAATATTTAAAAGAGGGAAAAAAATTTCAAAATAGATATTAAGAAAAGAATGGGATATAAATATACAATTTCATAATTGAAATAAAAATAGAAAAGCTCATGAATTTTTATTTGGGTTTTTATAGACATTTAGATTAAATTGTTTTTTGAAAATTATGACAAATTTGACATTTCCATATGGTGTATCTATGAAGGGTATTACATCCCCTACAATTTAGGAAAGAATCCCTTAATTTGTGGTGGGATGTACTTTCAGGTAGAAATTAAGAGTTTACTATGAAGGATATTTCTTGTCTTAAGACAAAACTCCCTAAACTTATGGTGGAAGGTAAAACACAGTAAAAGAACACAATTACCCTTTTACACCATTGTTGACATTTAAATCATTCAGGACCGAAACCACAACCTCATGAGGATATGAATCCCCCTTTGTTTTTAGAGAGGTGGTACTCCTCTTTAGATAAAATATATATCTTGAATATCTTGTATTAGGAGAATTCTTAAGAAGAAAACCCTAGATATTTATTTCTCAAAATTATCCAATTAAAATGGTTCTTCAATAACATGATCAGATATTTATGTGAAGAAAGAAATCTCTTTAAAATAAGAAATGATTGAAGGAAGGCTTCAACATCAGAATTTCTTTCTGATCAACATCACATACACAGTCTTCTTAATAACATATAAATGCATATGTATCTTCTTCATGAGAAATAGAAGAGAATGATTTGATCATATCAAAGAATTTTAAAAGAGAATTACTATGAATATCAAAAAAATAATTTGATAGATCAATTTCAAATATCTCATACTTAAGACTCAAAGTTACAAGACATAATCAAAATCAACCTTGAAATAATTCTTTGTGGAGTTTTATTCATGAAAAATATTCTTCATTACAAAATATTTGAAACTCATATATATGGTTGTACATAGTCCATGATCATACAAGAAAATCCTTTTGAAGACTATAAGAAGAACACTCAAGAACTCATCCTTTTGCCCAATTTAGAGATTCAAGCATAAAGCTATGAGAAATGGTGTAAAAGAAGAGAAAGAGTGGAGAAAATGGAGATATTTCTTCGTTGGTCAGAAGATTGGTTGTATATTCATGGTTGTACCTTCTTCTTCCTTTGATATTATGCACTTCTCCTCTAATAATTTGGATTGGGGAACCCTTGATGAAGCACTTCTTCTCTTTAAAAATCAATTTTTCTAACTACTTGAGTAGTTAGGGGTTTTCCCCTCTTGAATTTCCCGTACAATTTTCTTCTTGAAGTATTCTCTTTAATTAAATCCTCATGAAGTATTTTTTAATGAGTTCACATTATAATCATTTGTATATTTAAAATGGGTCCTTTTCCTTTTTTAATAAAATTTTTTAAATAAACTTTGATTTAAAAAAAATTAATTAGTTTCTCTTTAAAAGAGGAGGACTGTATTTTAATTTTCTAGAAGTGATAGTCAAATTTTCATCCATGGAAATCACTTCAGATGTGATATAATAGTATTATATTTCCAATTACATAATTTTTTCCCAAATCCGTCGCTCGAATCTCAAGATATGAGCTCGTGAAGTTGAGTTGTCACACAACCCCATTAAAAATGAAGTTGACTGATATTTGAATTTATGGAAAACAATTTATCCACTTTCATCCATTATAAACTATACCATCATCTTCTTCGTCTAAATACCTTTCCAATGGTATAACGTTTGTGTGATTTTGTTACATGGAGATCAAGTTATGGCCTCTGCAAGATCGTGACTCAAACGTTGTTGATCAAGTTTGATGGGAAAATGTGTCCCCTTGGATTGAATTTCGTGCTCCCTTTTGGAATTTCGACTTGTATTTATGAAAATGATCCCACATGCATGAGATTTTACAAGTATTTAGAGTATATTTTGAAAAGTATGATATATTATTCATGTAAGAAATGAAGGAACTATGGAAACTTAGGAGTTCGACCTTCCTTGGGAAATTAATTAAATAATAACATTTTAGATAATCAATCAACCTCCACCTCATGACCATTCATTGATGAGTCAGCCATCACATATTTCCATGTTTCATCCCATGAGAGGCTAGTAATATCCACATGTAACCAATAAAAACCTGCCATGTGACACCACTAGTAAGCTTCCATGTGCCATCTCTCATAAATTTCCATGTGTCATCCATTAATCATATGCCATGTGGCACCATTCAAATGTTGCAATGTGTAAGGATCTTATTGGATGCTATGTAATATTCCTCCATAGGCTGCATATGTAAGAATATCATTATTTGAGAATATAATATTAGGAAACTTGACATTAATGGTTAAGTATAGGAGGGTGACCGAGAGTGTAGGATATAGGGTAAGTGAGGAGGGGAGGGGGTAGTTTGTAGGTGTCAGAAATGGG
>JZKD02S2057603.1:0-13018 GCA_000966675.3 Picea glauca
CAAGTATCATCATATCAGATCACTCATTGCAAAGGATGTCATCAAGCCAATTTATTGTCCTTCAGAAGATCAGATCTCTGACATTTTCACGAAGCCTCTTGGCAGAATAAAATTTACTAAGTTCGGGGATGAACTTGGTATCTGTTGTAATGTATCTTTGGATCATAGTGGGGAATTTTAGATAATCCAAAATACAAATATCATAGTTTAATAAGTTAGAATAAAATGATTATTAATTTAGGATATTAAATTAATAATCTTGAATATTTGATTAATAAATGGAGACATTTAGAAATAGAACATTGTTGTAAAAGATATGGCTCTAGAAAGGTGTCGTATCTTAAGCTCAAAATTAAGATTATAAGTTAAGATAGCATTTATTGTAAATGGACACTTGTTTATTTAATAAGTGATCCATAACTAGATTTTGTTAGGACATTTAGCTTATATATAGCTCATTGCAAGAGTATTGTGTTGTTCGGGTGTAAACTCTTGCAAAGTCTCTTGTGTAATTTCTTTTCCTATTTAATAAAAGTGTGTGTCTGAGGACACTTCTGCCAATAAAAATCACTTGATAGTGGGGCAGAAAACAACTTGAGAAGAAGCTAGTGAAGGGATGAACACTTAGTTATAATGAGGGGTGAAGGGGGCATATCCCAAAAGTACTAGAGATATTTCCAAACATCCATTCAAAATCTTACTAAGGTGTGATTACAACCCACTATCGCCACCTTAGGTAGATAAATCCTAGATTGGAAAACTAGGCTACCTCCATCAAGAACAACATTTATATTTTCATCCTTAGAAATCGGTCATATGATGGATTCTTTCCAAGGTTTGGGTGACCCAAGGAGGCATGCACAGAACAAATGGACCTCGACCTTCGACCCTTGATAGGTGTCTTCCTACCTTATGGTATAGGAATACTTGAGTGGCAAGATTTTGGCTTCCTAATTCGCAACTTTCTAAGTTTCAAGTGAGAAATGATGATGGGGAGTTATTTGGATTCTTATCCCCAAAATCATAACTTAGACTACCAAATTCTTTTGTGTTTCCCATGTGTAGGTTAGAAAGTGGGTTGATTATGGTTTCTTTTTAGAATGTGAGAGTAGGCTGTGAAGTTACAGTCATGGACCAACTTCATTTTTATGATGGTGTTCCAAAATTCTCTTTACTAAAAAAGCGAAGACCAACGAAGAGTTTCAAGTATCTATCAAAAGGTTTTTTGAGTGAGTGAAAGTGTGTGCAAAGAGTGGTGAAGAAGTTTTTAAGTTAAATTCAATAGTTTAACATGGTGGACATCATGTTGTCCTTTAATTTTCTTGTTTATATAACTTACTAAAAAATTTCAAATGAACCTTAAAAATGAAAATAATCTCAAGCTAACATGGTGGATATGGAAATCCTTACTTTGACTCTTTTATCTCCCTAGGATGTTTTGTAATATAAGAAAGCTTGAAAATTGTCCCTGGATGTTGAACATATGGGCATGTGTGGGCCCTTCCAATGATTTAAACCATCTAAGCAAGTTACTCTAGAATTTGAAACTATCCTAGGATTGTACACATGTGGGCATGTGTGGGCCCTTACAAATCTTAGATTTGCATTTCAAAATAAGCTAAGAGGTATTGTCCTCTCCTAAAGATTGTTTCATGTTTATTTAAGGGAGATGAAGACTTTGTTTAGGAAATCTCTTTTCTGATTTATAAGATCACACTAGGATGCGAGGAAAGAGCATACTCCAAGATTACTTAGATAAGTTTCTAGTCCTGAATTAGTGTGATGACTTTGCAAAAGAAGATAAGATAATGAAATTCACATGCTAAGCTTTAGGCCATCCATGTGGCAAGTAAGGAAGTAAAAGATGCAAAGGTTCTTTTTATCCTCCCTAAATGTCTATGTGTCGTTTTAAGCTATGTATGAAAGGGTGGATCTCCAAGCCTAATTTCAATGGATTTTACCATAGTGCATAAATAGACTCTAAACTACTTGATGGAAGTGATGTTCTCAAGCCTTACAATTTAGCAAAAATAAGACCAGTGTGCGGCTAAACCAAAAATAGTCACGCACAGAGTGCAGGGTGAATGTTTGGATGGTTATGATGGAGCGTGGATGGGTTTCGATCATGCACATGTTTTCCTCAAACCCATGCACAAGCAAAGAAGCCAATGGGAATTTTTTTTTGAATGATTTCACTCAATGTGGGATGAAATCCTACTCTCTAAAGGTGAGAATAGGCCAGTTTTAACCCCTGAAAAAACAGATGAGTGAGAAAGAAAAATTTAATAGCCTAATTGGGGAGGATTTTGATCCAAGTCCCCAGGATGATCGCTAATATTTTGGGTTATTTTTGTCACTTGGGTGAGAAAAACAAGGTTCGTTAACTATCTAGTTAGGCTAGCAATACAAAACAGTAGTTCGTTAGTTTATTAGTGGCTCAACTAAGTAGAAAACAAGAAATGAACAACAAGAAAATAAAACTAAACTAAGCATGTAACAACTAAAATAGATGTAAGAAAGAGGCACAAGGAATAGCTACCAAATTAAATTGATTGTCGAATTGATAACACCTTGGAGAAATATGGAAACTTATGAGTCCCCTCTTCCTCCTTGGGAAGACTCTTGAATCCCCAAATACAAATCTTTCTCTCTTCTAACAATGGATGAAAATGAAAATATAATGGTGAACAATTGATAGTTGAACTTATCAAGGGGAGAGAGGTGCAACACTTTCTATGGATGCTCAAAGAGTTGTAGAATAAATACGGATTCTCAAAGACAAATTGACTAGCATAACAATAATCAAATTTCTTCCTCTTTTTTGCATACAATGGCCCTTTATTTATAGGAGGATGGAAAGATTTTTCCAAACTAGTTTCAAATGTGAATGGGAGGCCTTTGGAGGTACCTCCCATCCCTTTCAGTGATCCCAAGATGGAATTTAAGGGTGATTTTGGGTATGGGGGAGATGCACTCCATCCAAAAAGTGGTTGAGGCCCAACCAAAATCATAAATGTGTTGTTTCCGCATCCATGTGAGTTTTTTGTTTCTCAGTCGCACGATCCGTGCACTGTGCACATTGTACTCCATGTTAGACCACATGGATGTGTGTGCACTGAAAGTGATGAATACATGTGGAACTTCAGAACTACTTTTGTATAGTTTTGTGCTTATCTTGACAACCTGAGTGTAATCCTTCCATAATTATTGGTAGTATGTTGTGCTTGTGCTGACTGTTTCTTCATCCATTGTCGATGTCTGTGGTGATAATCTTTTTGGTAATAACAATATTGATCTTTTATGAGTGATAATACATGTGTATAACTTGAATTGATAACTAACTAGAGATTACATTGATGAAATAGACTTCAACTACTAGAATTTTGGTGAAATAATTAGGTATGATTGCATTTAAAACGTGAAAAATGATATGTGGCTACAAAGTGTACTTTTGATGATGACAACATGTATAAATAAGTGCTAAACTGAACTTATCATACCCTTCATGTACATAAACATGATGTTTCATATGCCTTCATTTCGATGATCCGACGCTATAACGTATCATATCTTGGAATATTCTTAGCCATCAAATCAAATCACATTTTACTGAACACATAGCAGTATCTGATTTGATGACGCATGAAAGACATTGATTTACAGGTGTCATTGATATAAAACATTATTTGATTTTTCATTTGTTATCGTCATCTAGAACATGTGTCATCTTTGCATTGATTACATGGAGGTCGCGTATGGCTATGCTAATTTCTAGCATCGGAAGTCACCCGTGGACTACGACATAGGTAAGCCTAGTACCCATCAGTTTGTATGTCACAATGAATAATTTTAAGAGTGGTCTAATGGACGCAGTCTCAAGATAATATCGCTTCAACTCAGAAAATTGGGTTGGCATGCTTACGTAGATGAGGTCTTGATCTAAATTCAGTTAGTAAGTTGTAGTAAAGGTGACTAGGGAGAATAACTTGAGGAGAGAGAAGAAGTCTGCTATGGACATCCGGTCTTCCAACAGCCTAAGGAGGAAAAAATCAGAAGATAAGATCCTCTTGATTCAGAGTTTCAGGGGACTGAATGAAATCATCACTAAACTAAAATGACAACCAAACATACATCACAATTAAATGAAAACCACCTGAATCGATCATCCATGCCTGAGTATTTCAATGTTGGGAGGAAAAGACAACATAGAAACTGATTAAAATCGGTCGCAATGTTACTATGATCAAACCTACATCACAAAAACATAACTACCCTGACTGGATCCTCCACGCCCAAGTGTTCTAACACAACTGTTTATAAATATATGAATAGAAGTTGACTTAGATTAAACAAGAAGTCTCAAATACAAATACATAACCAAGAGAACCAGAGCTTCATTAAAACTTTACAATAGGAGAGCCTAAGTCAACCATCGACCATAACAAAATGTCAAATTGAATCCTATATACTCAGAGAAACTCGCCCCTCCAATAGAGGAGTGGCTGAGTCATTACATTCAAATATTTACGTGTGCATGATCTTCTTGCAGACTATGCACACAGTATTTTGTCTGACACAGGATCAGATCGACATGGATTTTGTAGGGAAAATTGTCCTTAGGGGTACCACGAGCCAACTCATCCAGACTCTCCATGCCTTCCATTTATGGTTGAAATGAGGTCTCAACCACCGCCCCTTCTTTCATTTACTATTTTCATCAAGATCGGGATGAGTTATGACCTCCATGAATGCTCTAGGCGGTGCCCATGACTTTGTTGAATTGATCTCGGTGCATCGAAACCACTCTGCTTTCTTCTGCAATCAATACAGGTGCTTTCAGCCTTTGGCACACTCCTTTCTATTTCTCCAACCTTGCATGTGACCTCAAGCCATGACCTGAAGCTTACCTCCAAAGGTGCTTTCGGGACTTTGCCTTTCGAGAGTTTTCATGGTGCTAACTTCCAGATTTCCCGATATCAAAGTCGATGAAATCGCTTATCTGACCGATGGTTAGATCTGATTCTCAACCAATGGCTTCGATGCCCCTTATGGACTTTAAATTAGTCCTCTATACACGACTAGGGCCGAATGTTTCTCCTAAACCCCTATTTCACATGACCACGAGCCATGACCTGGCGCCTATCTCCAAAGGCGTTTCAGGATTTCGACTGTCGAGAGTTTCCACACTCCTGCCTTTAGATTTCTCGATCCGTGAAATCGTCTATTAGGCTCCATGTGCTCCATTAGTTTGAATGACCTATATATATTTTTCATTTCGTGAGTCCTCATTACTTTTCCCACTTACTTTCCCGACTCACGAAACCACGAAAAGTTGATCCAACAGTTTAGCTTTCTCCTTTGATCAACGACTGCGATCTCTTCGGGATTTCACATTTCGGGAGTTCTGATGAATTTTCTCCTCAATCTCTCTATCTCGCGAAACCATAAAATTGCTAGTCATGCACCACATTTCCTTCCTAGGATCAATGACTGGGATGGCCTCACGAATTTGGGGCTCTGTCAGACGCTAAAATTCATGTAACTATGTGATCCCGATAACCCGATGGTCAACGATCAGATCTGCCTGATGGATCTCCGTCGTTGACAACTGATCTTTCTCGCTTGCCTGATTTGAGTTCATATCAGACCGCTCTAAGTGTTTCACTTTGTTCTCGTAGCTGCAACCTGGGACTCTTGAAAAATATATGTGATAACATTTGGCTCCATAGGGGATGGCACGCTCCCTGTGAGCTGCCAATAACAAGTAGTTCCAGTCACCTTAATCATTGGGCTATGGATTCGAGCTCAAAACATCTTGTTGAGGAATAAAAGACGATAAGTAAAAACAAAAATAAACACACGTGATCGAAGGAGATTATTTATGTACAATCCTAAACTAATAAAATTTTACATAGTTCTAGGTGAAATAAAACTTCCACCAGAGCCATTCAAGTAACTTCCTAACTGGAAGCTCCTTCACTCTGTCGATGATTGATAATAGGTAATGCAACCATGACAACAAAATGGTTACATTATTCAGCTTTCCTCCTAATGCTAAGGTCAGGATAAAGCTGGGTGGCTTCAAAACATGAAGGAAATACAACTCCATGTATTCCTTCATAGGCTCATAGGCCAAGCGAAAAACTCTAGAAGATTTATAATATGCAACCACCTCTGCTACACAGTTTCTCACATATGGTTGAATGTCTTTGGAGAATGTAGGTGAATGAGAAGCTGATGTGGGCTAACTGATTTCAGATGATGACTTCTCACTTATAGGCTCTGTATAGGAGATAAACCACCCCTTCTACTGCTCCTTTGGTTCTTCTTCATGGCTTTCCCAAGGGTCAGATTCATAATCATCATAAATAGGACCCATGGGAAGGATCTGCTCTTTAATCTGCTGCTCAACGTCTTTTGCAGGCCAGGGATGGATGATTTCCTTGTAATATTCTTCATTAATGAACAGAGGATATGGCTCTGCAGTTTGTTCTTGGAAATCCTGCATATCCATCTCAGAACTTGATTCATAGTTGTCATATACATACTAGTTTCTCCCCAAGTCAACAAATTGTGATGTAGGGCTCTGTTGCTCCTCATCCGAATAATCATCAAAGGTTGAAACAACAGGTACATCAAGAGAAGAATGCAAGGCCTATACAGCTATGGAATCTTCATCATCATCCTTAGTAGGGATACCAGGAACATCTACTTCAAGGACTGGAAAATCCTATGCACTTTCTTCATAAGAGCAAGAAGCACGATCTGCCTCAAATTTCTCTAGTATTGCAGAAAGTGACTGTACTAACTCTATCAACTCCGCCGAGGTATATCCTTCATCCTCACAGCTTTTTCAAGAACGAACTATGTCCTGAACACCATCTCCATACCCCTCACAACAGTTATGACAAATTAACTCAGAGGAATAACACATTTGATAGTGTCTATTGAAAGATGCATGAAACTCTCTCAGGGAGGAGATGGTAGCAGGGGGCAAGGATCGATACCATTCACGGGCATCCCTATCTAACGAGAACATGAAAATATTCATTAATACATCTTCATGATGTATCTCCCACTGATGCATGTGTTCATGAAACTCACGGAGATGCTAAGCAGGGTTGTCCTCTTTACGCTCTCTAAATATGGGAAAATAATCACCCCATTCATCTACAGTAGGGACAACATTAGGAAAACCAAGAACAACATAAATATCAAAAGAGAAAACCTCTGAGCCAGGATTTTGTCCATTTCGAACCAGTGGAGTCACCAATCGATTCTTTAACCATGGAGTCGCAAGGTGAATGATATGCATAATGAGTGTGTCTGGTATTTGTTCACCATAAAAGACCAGATCTGATCGTTGTGTTCTCCCAGGGGCTACCAGGTGTAGCCAGAAGCAATCACATTGAAATAGTGGAGATGAGATAGTGGAGTCACTAGGTGCACAACTGCAATCTTTGATGTACTAAGTTCTGATGAACCTTCAGAACCAGTAATATTTGTCGTTCAATCCTAGGGAAAATATTCAATTTCATCCCCGGTAATGACACCATAAATGTTAGCACTGGAAGTCACCCCTGGATTGCGGCGAAGGTAAGCCCAGTACCCATCAGTTTGTATGTAACAATGAATAAATTTAAGAGTCATCTCATGGACGCAATCTCAAGATAATATCTCTTCAACTCATAAAACTGGGCTGGCATGCATACACATATGAGGTATTGATCTAAATTCATTCAGTAAGTTGTAGAAAAGGTGAGTAGAGGGAAGAAATTGAGGAGAGTGAAGAGGTCTGCTATGGACATCCAGTCTTCCAACAACCTAAGGAGGAAAAACTCAGAAGACAAGATCCTCTTGATTCAGAGTTTCAAGGGACTGAATGAAATCATCACTAAACTGAAATCAAGCATACATCACAATTCAATGATAACCACCCAGCTGGATCATCCATGCCCGATTCATTCAACATTTGGAGGAAAAGAGAACACATACTTTGATTAAAACTAGTCGCAATGTTACTATGATCAAACCTACATCAAAAAAACATAAATACCCTCAACTGGATCCTCCATGCCTAAGTTTTCTAATAGATATGTTTACAGAGATATGAAAAGAAGCTGACTTACATTAAACAAGAAGTCTCAAATACAGATACATAACCAGGAGAACCAGAGCTTCATTAAAACTTTACAATATGGGAGCCTAGCTCATCCATCGACCATAAAAAAATGTCAAACTAAATCCTATATACTTAGATCAACTCTCCCCTCCAACAAAGGAGCGGCTGAGTCATTAAATTCAAAGCTTTACATGTGCATGATATTCTTGCAGACTATGCACAGAGTATTTTGTCTGACATGGGATCAGATCGACATGGATTTTGCAGGAAAAACTATCCTTAGGGGTACCACGGGTTGACTCATCCAGACCCTTCATGCCTTCCATTTATGGTTGAAATGAGGTCTCAACCATCGCCCCTTATTTCATTTACTATTTTCATCGGGATCAGTATGAGTTCTAACCTCCATGAATGCTCTAGGCGGTGCCCATGACTTTGTTGAATTAATATCGGTGCCTTGAAACCACGCTGCTTTCTTGTGCAATCAATACAGACGCTTTTGACCTTTGGCATGGCTCCTTTCTATTGCTCCAACCTTGCATGTGACCTCAGACCGCGACTTGGATCTTACCTCCAACGACACTTTCGGGACTTTGCCTTTCGGGAGTTTTCATGGTGCTAACTTCCAAATTTCCCTATATCAAAATCGACGAAATTGCTCACCTGACTGATGGTTAGATCTGCTTTTCAACCAATGGCTATGATTCCCCTTATGGACTCTGAATTGGTCCTCTATACGCGACTGGGGCAGACTATTTCTCCTAAACCCCTCTTTCACATGACCACGAGCCATGACCTAGCAACTATCTCCAAAGGCATTTCAGGATTTCGGTTGTCTGGAGTTTCCACACTCCTGCCTTCAGATTTCTCAATCCACGAAATTGTCGATCAGGCACCTCATGCTCCATTAGTTTGAAGGGCCCAAATCTATTTCACGATTTCATGTTTCACGAGTCCTCATGACTTTTCCCTCGTACTTTCCCAACTCACGAAACCGCAAAAAACTGATCCAATGGTTTAGCTTTCTCCTTTGATCAACGACTACGATCTCTTCAAGATTTCACATTTTGGGAGTTCTGATGACTTTGCTCCTCCATCTCTCTATCTCACAAAACCACGCAATTGTTAATCGTGCACCACATGTCCTTCCCAGGATCAACGACTAGTATTGCCTCATGATTTCAGGGCTCTGTCAGATGCTAAAATTCATGTAACTTTGTGATCCTGATAACCTAATGGTCGGTGATTAGTTCTACTTGATGGATCTCCGTCGTTGACATTTGATCTTACTCGCTCGCCTGATTTGAGTTCATATCATACCGCTCTAAGTGTTAAGCTTTCTCCTCATAGCTGTGGCCTGTGACACTTGATAACTATATGTGATAACACTAACCATAGGTGAGGGGGGGGGGTGTGTAATTGGAAAATTCATGACATGTCGCAAGGCCTTTAACTCTGGTTAAGTTTCACAGCCCCCCTCCCTTCCATTAACCATCCAACATGCGAGGGGGGGCACAATTGGTTGTGGGTCGTTGATTTAAAATGTCAGGCACATAATCATTCTAAAAATGAAACATACAATTTATTAGTAAAAACTATATAACAATTATATAATAAAAACTAAATTGTATCAAATTAAATCATTATTAAAATTTCTAATAAACAAGAAAACTTAACACTAAAATAAATAAAATTTAAATCAAAACTATATCAAAACTAATCTAAACAACACCTAAACATTATAAAACTAAAACAAAACAAACATTTATGGTTTTTTTTAAACTAAGCCAACTCTAAGTTTTATTCAAATATTATTTACAAAGTATAAAAACCCTAAAACTTTACTAAAACCTAACTACCTTATAAATTTAAATTGTATTCCTAAATGCTAACAAAAATTTAGATTTTGTTACAACACCAGCGACCATATGGCATACCACTCATATATATTATTCATTAATGATAATAATCCATCATGAGTCTACACTTGTCCCTAAGAATGATATCTCTGGACTTACAAATGATTAAGCTTAAGGTTATGTGGATATGATGGCATCCTTATTGCACCACATACTTGACCATTTCATGATTACCCATGATCTTGTGTAATCTCTCATTTGACTATTATAACTCATCTGGAATCACCAAAGGGATTCCAAATCGAAAATGTATGGGAATTTAATAGTGGTAATCGTTCGACCCTTCTCTTATGAGACCTCGTTCATTAACATTAAAATTAGTGTTTTCTCCTCACTAGAAATTTTTTCATTGAAGATTGTGGTTGATCGCTACAAGTCAATGTCCATGTGAGATCTGAAATCTATACCCAAGTATAATTCATGCAAAAAAATGCTTAGAGCCACGAGGTGGCATGGATTCTTCACTAAGTTTGAAGGGTATAGTGACTAGGTGACATTGCAATTCGTAAAGGGTTTTAGTGGACGGGTGGCCCAAGTTGGGGAGATGGTAAAGGAGGTGAAATGGAATTAAATATCTCATGCCATAGGATTTTTGAGAGAAGGGGAAAGGTGTTTTAGAAATTGTCATAGGACCTTTGTAATCGATTCTTAAAATCAGAGTTTCAAAATGCAAAATGAGCAAACAAGATACCACAGGCTTGGTTCAAGGAAAAATGGCATGCAACATTGGAAATTCTACAGAGGTATTTGACTTGTGAAGGGAATTATTCTCTTATATTTCAATATCACATTCGAATTTTGTTTCATTTTGAATTTGAGAAGCAGTTGAACTTTCCTTATTACTTATGGAAGAGTCTCAGAAAAATGTTGAGCCAAGTAAAGAAGAATACGAAAAAACCTTCCAAAAGTATGTATCATCATGGCTTAGTAATAATTTTGATCATAGTAGAGCTTACTAAGAGAAATGAAACACAGGAAAGTTTCATTGACCAAATTTGTTTTGACAAACAACCTGGTGAGATGGTGGTAGAGAACTAAGAAATGCAAGGTGAGGACAATACAAAATAGGCTCTTGATGAAGACCTTGTCTCTCCTTGAGCTGAGGGCTTCATCTCTCCTCTAGAAGGCCAATGGAAGAGAAAAACTGTAAGGGCTAGCGTGATAGTAGAGAAACTTCCTATACCTCTTCCAAAACATCGAATCACTAGAAACATGTCAAAATAAAGGGTTGGTACATCCATGACGGCATGTTCCCATCCTAATGCTCCAATATCGACCCATGTTCATACAAGTACTCATATAACACCCTCTTTATATCCACAAAAATCAATGGAACAATGTACAATCTATTTAGATGATGAAGGAGAAGATAACCAAACATTGGTTGATATTTTTAAAATTCCAAAGAAGCAGAGGAGTAAAGACTCGAACCCTCTGGATAGAAATAACCTAGCCCACCATCATATGAGTCACCAGGCAATGTGAAGAGAAAGAATAGGAAAATTAAAAGGTTAAAAAAAGAATCTTTGGAGATGGAAATACTAAACCGATGCATACAAAAATAAAATGACTTGTTAAGAGAACAAAGAAAAAACCTCCAAGAAGAGGTATGGAATCTATTGTAAGAGAATAGAAATATGTAGAAGAATATTATGAGCTCTAGTCAGCGAGAACAAAGGAGGAACAGTGAAAGAACAACCGGGGCAAGGGGAAGTCTCAACATTTTGATCAATGCAGCTGAGCTCTTCTAACTAAACACGAGATGCTTCTATTTTTGGGATCAATTTTGAGTTTACGGATGCTTTTTTCATGAGGATATGAAAGTATATAGGTGTGAGGGAGATGTTGGTCTCCCATTTTTCCACATTTTTCCACATTTTTCCATTATTTTTTCTTATTATTATCCCACTATTACACATTAACCTGACCTCATTATTCCAAGAATCCATGTTCCTAATCCTGAAACCTTGCAAAAATATTTAAAGATGTAATAGTTGCTTATTATAATTAATTTTCTAAGATTTTAATAGGTTTAATGAGTTTTTGGGAACTAATGTTTACCTATGAATAATTGCAGTTCAGTTCCTACACCTACTATGGAGTTCTGGTACCTTGGTTTGGAGGATTTCCTATTTGTGTTCACCCAATGAGAAAAAGAGTGTATAGGTTTTGTAGATCTAGTCCTCTGCATGGTTCGTGTACTCTGGCTCAAGTTCTAGATCCTTCATGAGAGCACTAGGCCATGGTCAAACATAGAGTCAAATATTCCTTGTTCCTAGGCCATTTGTGGGAATCTTCCAAAACAAAGATGAGATATTATGCGTATGCATTATGTCACACAAATAGAAACTAGATAAAAACCAACTCCTTCAAAGTTCATTCTAATTGCTAAATATATCAGATAGATCATGGATAGTTAAACTTGGTAAATATATTCGTTGCCTTTTTCAAATTTGGGTGTTTTGTTCACAAGAGAACAAGGGCATAGTCTTATCACTCTGTGTATGGTTATATATGTATGTAACGCCTTCATTTTGGGAGCCAAGAGCATCCTTGATCATTGTTATTTTTCATTAAGACTCAATTATATAATGAAGCATATGTTGTGAGTTAAATTATGTTTTAATGAAATTATTCCTTTTATAATGTTGGGGTGTTCTTTTGATCATATCATTGTGAGTTTCTAAGGAATGCTATAGGTTGGTAAGGGCCCACAAACCCAGGATGCAATGTTTTGTATATTTTTTCTAGAATAGTTTTTAATGTTGTAGCAATAGTTCATTCCATTAACGATTTTGATTTCTTATGTTATGTTTTTTTTTTCTGTAAATGAGTGTGTGAATCTATATTGTTTTATAAGGCTATAGTACAAAATTGATGCATGGAATCCTAGGATCTGCCTGAACGAAAACCAGATCTGGGGTCCTTGGAATGCAGTATCTCAAAATAAAAAATATGTTCCTGGGTTGCCTCCATG
>JZKD02S2057603.1:22681-33985 GCA_000966675.3 Picea glauca
TGGAGGGGAGAGTTGATCTAAGTATATAGGATTTAGTTTGACATTTTTTTATGGTCGATGGATGAGCTAGGCTCCCATATTGTAAAGTTTTAATGAAGCTCTGGTTCTCCTGGTTATGTATCTGTATTTGAGACTTCTTGTTTAATGTAAGTCAGCTTCTTTTCATATCTCTGTAAACATATCTATTAGAAAACTTAGGCATGGAGGATCCAGTTGAGGGTATTTATGTTTTTTTGATGTAGGTTTGATCATAGTAACATTGCGACTAGTTTTAATCAAAGTATGTGTTCTCTTTTCCTCCAAATGTTGAATGAATCGGGCATGGATGATCCAGCTGGGTGGTTATCATTGAATTGTGATGTATGCTTGATTTCAGTTTAGTGATGATTTCATTCAGTCCCTTGAAACTCTGAATCAAGAGGATCTTGTCTTCTGAGTTTTTCCTCCTTAGGTTGTTGGAAGACTGGATGTCCATAGCAGACCTCTTCACTC
Organism: Picea glauca; assembly: GCA_000966675.3. Classification (NCBI taxonomy): domain Eukaryota; kingdom Viridiplantae; phylum Streptophyta; class Pinopsida; order Pinales; family Pinaceae; genus Picea; species Picea glauca. The sequence continues at coordinate 23,174 of JZKD02S2057603.1, forward strand.
TCCTCAATTTCTTCCCTCTACTCACCTTTTCTACAACTTACTGAATGAATTTAGATCAATACCTCATATGTGTATGCATGCCAGCCCAGTTTTATGAGTTGAAGAGATATTATCTTGAGATTGCGTCCATGAGATGACTCTTAAATTTATTCATTGTTACATACAAACTGATGGGTACTGGGCTTACCTTCGCCGCAATCCAGGGGTGACTTCCAGTGCTAACATTTATGGTGTCATTACCGGGGATGAAATTGAATATTTTCCCTAGGATTGAACGACAAATATTACTGGTTCTGAAGGTTCATCAGAACTTAGTACATCAAAGATTGCAGTTGTGCACCTAGTGACTCCACTATCTCATCTCCACTATTTCAATGTGATTGCTTCTGGCTACACCTGGTAGCCCCTGGGAGAACACAACGATCAGATCTGGTCTTTTATGGTGAACAAATACCAGACACACTCATTATGCATATCATTCACCTTGCGACTCCATGGTTAAAGAATCGATTGGTGACTCCACTGGTTCGAAATGGACAAAATCCTGGCTCAGAGGTTTTCTCTTTTGATATTTATGTTGTTCTTGGTTTTCCTAATGTTGTCCCTACTGTAGATGAATGGGGTGATTATTTTCCCATATTTAGAGAGCGTAAAGAGGACAACCCTGCTTAGCATCTCCGTGAGTTTCATGAACACATGCATCAGTGGGAGATACATCATGAAGATGTATTAATGAATATTTTCATGTTCTCGTTAGATAGGGATGCCCGTGAATGGTATCGATCCTTGCCCCCTGCTACCATCTCCTCCCTGAGAGAGTTTCATGCATCTTTCAATAGACACTATCAAATGTGTTATTCCTCTGAGTTAATTTGTCATAACTGTTGTGAGGGGTATGGAGATGGTGTTCAGGACATAGTTCGTTCTTGAAAAAGCTGTGAGGATGAAGGATATACCTCGGCGGAGTTGATAGAGTTAGTACAGTCACTTTCTGCAATACTAGAGAAATTTGAGGCAGATCGTGCTTCTTGCTCTTATGAAGAAAGTGCATAGGATTTTCCAGTCCTTGAAGTAGATGTTCCTGGTATCCCTACTAAGGATGATGATGAAGATTCCATAGCTGTATAGGCCTTGCATTCTTCTCTTGATGTACCTGTTGTTTCAACCTTTGATGATTATTCGGATGAGGAGCAACAGAGCCCTACATCACAATTTGTTGACTTGGGGAGAAACTAGTATGTATATGACAACTATGAATCAAGTTCTGAGATGGATATGCAGGATTTCCAAGAACAAACTGCAGAGCCATATCCTCTGTTCATTAATGAAGAATATTACAAGGAAATCATCCATCCCTGGCCTGCAAAAGACGTTGAGCAGCAGATTAAAGAGCAGATCCTTCCCATGGGTCCTATTTATGATGATTATGAATCTGACCCTTGGGAAAGCCATGAAGAAGAACCAAAGGAGCAGTAGAAGGGGTGGTTTATCTCCTATACAGAGCCTATAAGTGAGAAGTCATCATCTGAAATCAGTTAGCCCACATCAGCTTCTCATTCACCTACATTCTCCAAAGACATTCAACCATATGTGAGAAACTGTGTAGCAGAGGTGGTTGCATATTATAAATCTTCTAGAGTTTTTCGCTTGGCCTATGAGCCTATGAAGGAATACATGGAGTTGTATTTCCTTCATGTTTTGAAGCCACCCAGCTTTATCCTGACCTTAGCATTAGGAGGAAAGCTGAATAATGTAACCATTTTGTTGTCATGGTTGCATTACCTATTATCAATCATCGACAGAGTGAAGGAGCTTCCAGTTAGGAAGTTACTTGAATGGCTCTGGTGGAAGTTTTATTTCACCTAGAACTATGTAAAATTTTATTAGTTTAGGATTGTACATAAATAATCTCCTTCGATCACGTGTGTTTATTTTTGTTTTTACTTATCGTCTTTTATTCCTCAACAAGATGTTTTGAGCTCGAATCCATAGCCCAATGATTAAGGTGACTGGAACTACTTGTTATTGGCAGCTCACAGGGAGCGTGCCATCCCCTATGGAGCCAAATGTTATCACATATATTTTTCAAGAGTCCCAGGTTGCAGCTACGAGAACAAAGTGAAACACTTAGAGCGGTCTGATATGAACTCAAATCAGGCAAGCGAGAAAGATCAGTTGTCAACGACGGAGATCCATCAGGCAGATCTGATCGTTGACCATCGGGTTATCGGGATCACATAGTTACATGAATTTTAGCGTCTGACAGAGCCCCAAATTCGTGAGGCCATCCCAGTCATTGATCCTAGGAAGGAAATGTGGTGCATGACTAGCAATTTTATGGTTTCGCGAGATAGAGAGATTGAGGAGAAAATTCATCAGAACTCCCGAAATGTGAAATCCCGAAGAGATCGCAGTCGTTGATCAAAGGAGAAAGCTAAACTGTTGGATCAACTTTTCGTGGTTTCGTGAGTCGGGAAAGTAAGTGGGAAAAGTAATGAGGACTCACGAAATGAAAAATATATATAGGTCATTCAAACTAATGGAGCACATGGAGCCTAATAGACGATTTCACGGATCGAGAAATCTAAAGGCAGGAGTGTGGAAACTCTCGACAGTCGAAATCCTGAAACGCCTTTGGAGATAGGCGCCAGGTCATGGCTCGTGGTCATGTGAAATAGGGGTTTAGGAGAAACATTCGGCCCTAGTCGTGTATAGAGGACTAATTTAAAGTCCATAAGGGGCATCGAAGCCATTGGTTGAGAATCAGATCTAACCATCGGTCAGATAAGCGATTTCATCGACTTTGATATCGGGAAATCTGGAAGTTAGCACCATGAAAACTCTCGAAAGGCAAAGTCCCGAAAGCACCTTTGGAGGTAAGCTTCAGGTCATGGCTTGAGGTCACATGCAAGGTTGGAGAAATAGAAAGGAGTGTGCCAAAGGCTGAAAGCACCTGTATTGATTGCAGAAGAAAGCAGAGTGGTTTCGATGCACCGAGATCAATTCAACAAAGTCATGGGCACCGCCTAGAGCATTCATGGAGGTCATAACTCATCCCGATCTTGATGAAAATAGTAAATGAAAGAAGGGGCGGTGGTTGAGACCTCATTTCAACCATAAATGGAAGGCATGGAGAGTCTGGATGAGTTGGCTCGTGGTACCCCTAAGGACAATTTTCCCTACAAAATCCATGTCGATCTGATCCTGTGTCAGACAAAATACTGTGTGCATAGTCTGCAAGAAGATCATGCACACGTAAATATTTGAATGTAATGACTCAGCCACTCCTCTATTGGAGGGGCGAGTTTCTCTGAGTATATAGGATTCAATTTGACATTTTGTTATGGTCGATGGTTGACTTAGGCTCTCCTATTGTAAAGTTTTAATGAAGCTCTGGTTCTCTTGGTTATGTATTTGTATTTGAGACTTCTTGTTTAATCTAAGTCAACTTCTATTCATATATTTATAAACAGTTGTGTTAGAACACTTGGGCGTGGAGGATCCAGTCAGGGTAGTTATGTTTTTGTGATGTAGGTTTGATCATAGTAACATTGCGACCGATTTTAATCAGTTTCTATGTTGTCTTTTCCTCCCAACATTGAAATACTCAGGCATGGATGATCGATTCAGGTGGTTTTCATTTAATTGTGATGTATGTTTGGTTGTCATTTTAGTTTAGTGATGATTTCATTCAGTCCCCTGAAACTCTGAATCAAGAGGATCTTATCTTCTGATTTTTTCCTCCTTAGGCTGTTGGAAGACCGGATGTCCATAGCAGACTTCTTCTCTCTCCTCAAGTTATTCTCCCTAGTCACCTTTACTACAACTTACTAACTGAATTTAGATCAAGACCTCATCTACGTAAGCATGCCAACCCAATTTTCTGAGTTGAAGCGATATTATCTTGAGACTGCGTCCATTAGACCACTCTTAAAATTATTCATTGTGACATACAAACTGATGGGTACTAGGCTTACCTATGTCGTAGTCCACGGGTGACTTCCGATGCTAGAAATTAGCATAGCCATACGCGACCTCCATGTAATCAATGCAAAGATGACACATGTTCTAGATGACGATAACAAATGAAAAATCAAATAATGTTTTATATCAATGACACCTGTAAATCAATGTCTTTCATGCGTCATCAAATCAGATACTGCTATGTGTTCAGTAAAATGTGATTTGATTTGATGGCTAAGAATATTCCAAGATATGATACGTTATAGCGTCGGATCATCGAAATGAAGGCATATGAAACATCATGTTTATGTACATGAAGGGTATGATAAGTTCAGTTTAGCACTTATTTATACATGTTGTCATCATCAAAAGTACACTTTGTAGCCACATATCATTTTTCACGTTTTAAATGCAATCATACCTAATTATTTCACCAAAATTCTAGTAGTTGAAGTCTATTTCATCAATGTAATCTCTAGTTAGTTATCAATTCAAGTTATACACATGTATTATCACTCATAAAAGATCAATATTGTTATTACCAAAAAGATTATCACCACAGACATCGACAATGGATGAAGAAACAGTCAGCACAAGCACAACATACTACCAATAATTATGGAAGGATTACACTCAGGTTGTCAAGATAAGCACAAAACTATACAAAAGTAGTTCTGAAGTTCCACATGTATTCATCACTTTCAGTGCACACACATCCATGTGGTCTAACATGGAGTACAATGTGCACAGTGCACGGATCGTGCGACTGAGAAACAAAAAACTCACATGGATGCGGAAACAACACATTTATGATTTTGGTTGGGCCTCAACCACTTTTTGGATGGAGTGCATCTCCCCCATACCCAAAATCACCCTTAAATTCCATCTTGGGATCACTGAAAGGGATGGGAGGTACCTCCAAAGGCCTCCCATTCACATTTGAAACTAGTTTGGAAAAATCTTTCCATCCTCCTATAAATAAAGGGCCATTGTATGCAAAAAAGAGGAAGAAATTTGATTATTGTTATGCTAGTCAATTTGTCTTTGAGAATCCGTATTTATTCTACAACTCTTTGAGCATCCATAGAAAGTGTTGCACCTCTCTCCCCTTGATAAGTTCAACTATCAATTGTTCACCATTATATTTTCATTTTCATCCATTGTTAGAAGAGAGAAAGATTTGTATTTGGGGATTCAAGAGTCTTCCCAAGGAGGAAGAGGGGACTCATAAGTTTCCATATTTCTCCAAGGTGTTATCAATTCGACAATCAATTTAATTTGGTAGCTATTCCTTGTGCCTCTTTCTTACATCTATTTTAGTTGTTACATGCTTAGTTTAGTTTTATTTTCTTGTTGTTCATTTCTTGTTTTCTACTTAGTTGAGCCACTAATAAACTAACGAACTACTGTTTTGTATTGCTAGCCTAACTAGATAGTTAACGAACCTTGTTTTTCTCACCCAAGTGACAAAAATAACCCAAAATATTAGCGATCATCCTGGGGACTTGGATCAAAATCCTCCCCAATTAGGCTATTAAATTTTTCTTTCTCACTCATCTGTTTTTTCAGGGGTTAAAACTGGCCTATTCTCACCTTTAGAGAGTAGGATTTCATCCCACATTGAGTGAAATCATTCAAAAAAAAATTCCCATTGGCTTCTTTGCTTGTGCATGGGTTTGAGGAAAACATGTGCATGATCGAAACCCATCCACGCTCCATCATAACCATCCAAACATTCACCCTGCACTCTGTGCGTGACTATTTTTGGTTTAGCCGCACACTGGTCTTATTTTTGCTAAATTGTAAGGCTTGAGAACATCACTTCCATCAAGTAGTTTAGAGTCTATTTATGCACTATGGTAAAATCCATTGAAATTAGGCTTGGAGATCCACCCTTTCATACATAGCTTAAAACGACACATAGACATTTAGGGAGGATAAAAAGAACCTTTGCATCTTTTACTTCCTTACTTGCCACATGGATGGCCTAAAGCTTAGCATGTGAATTTCATTATCTTATCTTCTTTTGCAAAGTCATCACACTAATTCAGGACTAGAAACTTATCTAAGTAATCTTGGAGTATGCTCTTTCCTCGCATCCTAGTGTGATCTTATAAATCAGAAAAGAGATTTCCTAAACAAAGTCTTCATCTCCCTTAAATAAACATGAAACAATCTTTAGGAGAGGACAATACCTCTTAGCTTATTTTGAAATGCAAATCTAAGATTTGTAAGGGCCCACACATGCCCACATGTGTACAATCCTAGGATAGTTTCAAATTCTAGAGTAACTTGCTTAGATGGTTTAAATCATTGGAAGGGCCCACACATGCCCATATGTTCAACATCCAGGGACAATTTTCAAGCTTTCTTATATTACAAAACATCCTAGGGAGATAAAAGAGTCAAAGTAAGGATTTCCATATCCACCATGTTAGCTTGAGATTATTTTCATTTTTAAGGTTCATTTGAAATTTTTTAGTAAGTTATATAAACAAGAAAATTAAAGGACAACATGATGTCCACCATGTTAAACTATTGAATTTAACTTAAAAACTTCTTCACCACTCTTTGCACACACTTTCACTCACTCAAAAAACCTTTTGATAGATACTTGAAACTCTTCGTTGGTCTTCGCTTTTTTAGTAAAGAGAATTTTGGAACACCATCATAAAAATGAAGTTGGTCCATGACTGTAACTTCACAGCCTACTCTCACATTCTAAAAAGAAACCATAATCAACCCACTTTCTAACCTACACATGGGAAACACAAAAGAATTTGGTAGTCTAAGTTATGATTTTGGGGATAAGAATCCAAATAACTCCCCATCATCATTTCTCACTTGAAACTTAGAAAGTTGCGAATTAGGAAGCCAAAATCTTGCCACTCAAGTATTCCTATACCATAAGGTAGGAAGACACCTATCAAGGGTCGAAGGTCGAGGTCCATTTGTTCTGTGCATGCCTCCTTGGGTCACCCAAACCTTGGAAAGAATCCATCATATGACCGATTTCTAAGGATGAAAATATAAATGTTGTTCTTGATGGAGGTAGCCTAGTTTTCCAATCTAGGATTTATCTACCTAAGGTGGCGATAGTGGGTTGTAATCACACCTTAGTAAGATTTTGAATGGATGTTTGGAAATATCTCTAGTACTTTTGGGATATGCCCCCTTCACCCCTCATTATAACTAAGTGTTCATCCCTTCACTAGCTTCTTCTCAAGTTGTTTTCTGCCCCACTATCAAGTGATTTTTATTGGCAGAAGTGTCCTCAGACACACACTTTTATTAAATAGGAAAAGAAATTACACAAGAGACTTTGCAAGAGTTTACACCCGAACAACACAATACTCTTGCAATGAGCTATATATAAGCTAAATGTCCTAACAAAATCTAGTTATGGATCACTTATTAAATAAACAAGTGTCCATTTACAATAAATGCTATCTTAACTTATAATCTTAATTTTGAGCTTAAGATACGACACCTTTCTAGAGCCATATCTTTTACAACAATGTTCTATTTCTAAATGTCTCCATTTATTAATCAAATATTCAAGATTATTAATTTAATATCCTAAATTAATAATCATTTTATTCTAACTTATTAAACTATGATATTTGTATTTTGGATTATCTAAAATTCCCCACTATGATCCAAAGATACATTACAACAGATACCAAGTTCATCCCCGAACTTAGTAAATTTTATTCTGCCAAGAGGCTTCGTGAAAATGTCAGAGATCTGATCTTCTGAAGGACAATAAATTGGCTTGATGACATCCTTTGCAATGAGTGATCTGATATGATGATACTTGGTGTCCATGTGCTTTGTCTTTGAATGAAAAAATGGATTCTTTGCAAGCTTAATGGTTGACTAGTTGTCGATGAATAATGATGTAGCTTCTACTTGAGAAATGCCTAGGTCTTGTAAAATTCTGCGTAACCAAACAATTTCACATGTTGCTTCCCATGCTGAGATGTATTCTACTTCTGCTGTAGAAGTAGCCACTGTAGCTTGTTTCTTACAATTCCAGGGCACTGCTGTTGAACCCATGTTCATTAAATAACCTGATGTTGATGCTTGATCATCAATACTTCCAGCAAAGTTGGCATCTGAAAATCCACCAAGTACAAAATTTTTAGTCTTTTTGTAAAGAAGACCAAAATATTTTGCTCCTTGGATATATCGAAGAACTCTTTTGGCTACATTATAGTGGCTGCCCCGTGGTTGTTGCATAAAATGGGAAAGAATATTGATTGCACAAGATAGATCTAGTCGAGTGTTTGTCAAATAAATCAAGATGCCAATCAACTATCTATAAATAGTGTTGTCTACCATCCCCCCCCCTTTAAATTTTGAAAGTTTCAAGTTTTGTTCCATAGGGGTAAGAGAGAGTTTGCAATCCTGCATGCCAAACCACTGAAGAATTTCTGCTGCATACTTACTCTGAGAAATGAAAATATGATGTGGACGTTGAAATACTTCAATGCCAAGATAGTAGTGAAGGAGTCCCAAATATGTCATCTTAAAACCTGCATGTAACTCCTTTTTCACCTTTTCAATATGATCATCATTGTTTCTTGTAATGAGAAAATCATCTACAAACATAATAAGAATCACTAGATAAGGACCATGTTGATGGATATACAAAGTATCATCAGATTCACTTCATTGAAAACCAACCTTCCTAAGATATTCATCCATTTTGGTATACCAAGTTCGGGGAGCTTGCTTTAACCCATATAAAGCCTTAATTAATTTGCAGACTTTATGTTCCTGCCCTGCAATTTCAAAACCTAGTGGTTGTTGCATATATACATCTTCCTGTAACTCTCCATTGAAAAAATAAATTTTTAAATCCATTTGATGAACTTTCCAACCTTTCAGAGCGGCCAATGCAAGTGTTAATCAGATGGTATTCCATTTAGTGGTAGGAGCAAACGTTTTCTCATAATCAATGCCTTCTTGCTGCGCAAAACCTTTAGCCACAAGTCATGTTTTATACTTGTCAATTTCTCCATTTTGGTTGTATTTAATTTTGTAAACCCATTTTCATCCAATGGGTTTAACACTTGTAGGACAATCAACAAGTTTCCAAGTGTTGTTATCAATTACTGCTTGATATTCCTCAACCATAGCTTGTTTCCATTCTTTATGTTTTACTGCTTCTTTGTATGTGGAAGGTTTAGTAAAATCATTTGCTACCAAGACAAAATTCCCTTCATTGTTGTGTGATCCCCTTGTTCCTATTTTATTCTTCTCATTAGGCCTTACATCTTTCAAAAGTTGAACGACCCATTTTGGTAGTTGATGTTCACTAGTTTGGGGATCTGAATTACCATTATTGTAAATTGGATTAATGTAAACTGACGTTCGTCGATCAATTGAAGATTCTGGAGGTGGAGAATCATTTTCAGATGAACTGCCACTGCTAGGAGAGTCGGATGAACTGCTAGAAGACCCAGATGATTTTTTCGAAGTAACTAGACTGGATGTATCATATTCAGATGAAGGAAAATCAAGTTCATACCAATTATGTGAATTTGGTTTTCTTTGTCTTTGATTTCCTTTAGTTTCTAACTTTTGAAGAAGAATTTCTATTTCTTCAGCACTTTTACTTTCAGTTTCATAAAAAATTACATCCTTGCTCACAATAAATTTTCCATTGGACAAAAGTCGATACCCTTTCTTCTCATCAGAATAGCCAATCATTGTGCATTTCAAGCTTCTTGAGTCAAGCTTAGTTCGTTTTTCTTTTGGAACTAAGGAATAACATACTGATCCAAAAACTCTAAGATGTTTAACTCGAGGTTTGAAACCAAACCATGCTTCATAAGGTGTGATTCCATCCAAAGAAGCAGTTGGAGATTTGTTCCTTAAGTAGATAGCTATATGGATTGCTTCTGCCCAATATGTAGAACTTAACATTTTAAAACTTAACATGGATCTTTCCATTCCTAACAAAGTGCAATTCATTCATTCTGCGACTTCATTTTGCTGAGGAGTGTAGAAATTAGTAAGATGTCTTCTTATCCCATTGTCTATGCAATAAGTGTTGAATTCATTAGAAGTGAATTCTCCGCCATTATCTGTCTTGAGAGTGCCTATCTTTTCTTTAACTTCGTTTTCAACAAGTTGTTGAAAAATCTTAAATTTTTCAAATACATCTAACTTTTGCTTCAAGAGGTAAACCCAAGTTATTCTACTGAAATCATCAACAAAGAGTAAAAAATATTTGCAACCACCGAAAGAAGTTTCTAGGGGTCCACAAACATCACCGTGAACTAGTTGCAACCGTCAATTTGCACGCCATGAACTTGTTGAAAAACTCTCTTGACTTTGTTTGCCATAAATGCATGCTTCACATGTTGAAGTTTCCTTTTTGAAAGTGGGAAGTCCCTTAACCATCCCTTGTTTTTGCAGTTGAGAGAGACTTTCAAAATTGAGATGTCCATATCTCACATGCCACAATCTGATAGGGGAGATACTTGTACTCACTGTTCCTACAAAGTCTAAATGTCTTGGAATAACTGTTCCTTTCATCCTTAACAGTTTTCCATCTTCATAACCTGTCATCACTGTTTTCATATTTTGTTTGACTGAATTAATCTTAACTAAGCCATCTTCCATAATCACCTAATGTCCTGCTTGTTGAATTGTGACGAAAGACAACAAATTCTTTTTGAAGGTGGGTACATATCATACATTTGAAATCATTCATTCTCCATTATCAGGTAAATAAACTTTAACTACTCCTCTTCCATAAGGAGTATGTTTGGTATTATCTGCAAGAAAAACAGAATTAAGATGGCATTCTTGAAAATTCCAAAAGAAGTCACGTCT
>JZKD02S2057614.1:33148-52849 GCA_000966675.3 Picea glauca
CTTAATGTTCTGGGATTTACAGTAATCCTGGTATTTTTCTAGAAAAGTTGTCTGCATATCATCCCATGTGGAAATAGAGCTTCCTCCAAGGCCCATGAACCATCGCAAAGCCATTCCTTTTAATGTAGAAGGAAAAAATTTTAACTTTTGGGCCTCCGTCGTGTAGTCATACCCCCAGCACACTATGTCAAACTCGAATAGAAATGTGTCAGGATCTTCTCAAACAAGCCCATGAAAGTTTGGTAAGGCTGCTAATGGAATAGGCTTTGTGGGTTTACCAACTCGTAGATCCCCAATTGGAAACTCGATAGTGGAGGTTATGGGAGCCATAAATATCTTCCAATAACCATTGGGTATTTCACCAAGCTCTATAGAAGATGGCTGAGGATTCCTTACCACTCGGATCCGAGTTGCTTTAGCAGCACTTCCCCGGTCCCTTGGTGATGAAAATACTCCTTTGATCCCTTCTCCTTCATCCTAATGACTTCATCCATCGGCTACAACCTCCTCTCTCTTACTGGAGTGGTCTAACTCTGTTGAGGTTTTTCTTGCCACCTCTTCCCCCTCTATTACAAGCATAAGATTTCCCTGGTCAGGTATACTACTAGATGTTTCTTCAACTTTTGGAGGGACCTACTGTGTCGTATCACCAAAGAATGTTGTAGACAACACTCGTTGATCTACTAATTTTCCCTCGGAATTCACTCTTCGTGCCCTTGGTATCACTGTTGCACAAGAGGATGTTTCTGATTCAGCCTTTGCTATAATCTATTGGATGTAGGTCTTTCTTCCCAAATCTGGTCCTCCCCTCTTTGGGGCTCTCTCTCTGCCCCTGTTATTCGGTTCTTTGTTCATACAAGTGTTGGTATGATGGAAGGTCTTGGCATGAACCTAAAATTCTTTAGTCTTGAAGTAAGGTGTCAAAGGACCATTCCTTCCCCAAGACGAAAGAACTTACAAAAAGAAAGGCAGCTAAAAAAAAACAAGAGTCTAAGGTTCAGGGACCAGAGAAGGGTGTCAAAGGACTCCTCCCTCCCCAGGACAAGAACCAGGAACAACCACACACCATGAGAAGACCTAATACTTTCCAAATCTGAAGCAGGGCGTCAAAAGACTCCTCCCTCCCTAGGGTAAAAGCGTGGCCCAAAACCAAAAATAAAAAATAAAAAGACAAGCGGAAAGAACACCTACACTCAGGACCTAAAGCAGAGTGAGAAAACTCGTTCTCTCCCCAAGATGAGAGATTGACCCTCTGGTTGGTCCAGATCATTGCCTTGCACCTTGTTAGCCTCCCCAATAATGACACCAAAATGTTGGTGTCCAGGTATGAACAATTTATTCTCCCTTTTTCCTACATTAATTTATCAATTCGGGTGTGTATCCTTTCAAGGAAATGTGAAAGGTATATGCAAGGGCAAGAGCACAATCCTTTCTGACCAAGGGTTCACGATTAAGATTCAAAACATTGTTGTGAAACTAGATCAATTACAACTTCAGAAAAGCAATTATAATAATTAAAACACTGTAACAACAAGCATAATCTAATAAATGATACACACAGGAGGATGCAACACCTGATTAGAAGAGGGGGCCCAACTCTTTGATCAGGGTTGTGTTAGTCACAATGAATATTAAAACAACAAAATAGATGATGCTTTATAAATCTAAAAAAGGCTATTACAATATCAATGGGGGTGTCCCCAATTACAGGAATAAACTATCTTTTATACATGGAGAGGGAGAACAACCTCTTCCCCCAAAACATGGTAACCATATCCCCAGAAATATACATTAGTTGGAATGGCACCAATACCAGATAGACAAGATCAGCGAGATGCCAAAGAATGGTTCAAGGATATGTGACTCCGGCTGCACGGCCTCCTTATGTCTAGCCGTTGTTGTGAATAGCGGATCTGCTGCAGAATACTAAAGCCTTGGTTCTTGTTCTCCAGAAGTTGCGGTCAAACATTCATTTTAATGCTGCGAATAGGAAAAACTCCGCGATTTTATTTCATTAATAAAATATTCCAATAGAAAAGGTAGGGGTATTTACCTTACAGGTTTAGCATAGTAAACATAGGTAAATAAGTGCAAAAAGGTCAAAAATGGTAATGGAAATGCAACAGAAAGATAGCCCGATTTGGTGCCCAACAAGAAGGAATTTATAATATATACTAATGCCACAGAGGAAGCAATTTCCAATATCCTCATGCAATGTGATGACCAAGTTAATGAAAAACCAGTGGCCTACATGAGTCAAAGCTTGTCAAATGATGAGTTTAAATATTCTTTTATTGAAAAACATGCTTTCTCTCTTGTTAAATCTATTGAAAAATTTCACCACTTCATCTTAGGTAAGCATACGCTGGTAAAAGTCCCTTTACTTGATGTCAATTTTTTACTCTTACAGACTTATCTTTTAGGGAGTCTTGCACACTGGCTTGCCAAGATCCAGGAGAATGATCTAACCATCATGATTTCTAATACTATCAAGGGACGTGACTTAGCCCTTCACTTAGCTCAACATGATGAAACAAGTGATGAAATTGATGAACAAGATATCTCTCTATCAACAGTATTTTACATTGATAATCAAATCATTTCGATATTTGAAAATCCTTGGTATAGATATCTGTTTTATTACTTGAAAAATCAAATATGTCTAGATAACTTAGATACCCATCAAAGAGGAAGGCTTTGTCTCGAATCTTCTAGATACGTCACTATAGGAGACTTCTTGTTTAAGAGATCTGCCGATGGTATGTTACTTCACTGTGTAAACAGTGAGGAAGCACATAAATTGTTACAAGAGACTCATGGTTCTTCAAATTATGTTATTCATGTAGGAGGTCACTTTTCTGCTAAAACCACTACTTTTAAAATTATCAGGAAAGGGTACTATTAGCCTTCAATATTTCGTGATTCTTGTATTTTTTCAATATCTTGTGAAAAGTGACAAAAGTTTGTTGGGAAAGAACGTCTTTTTACTATGCCTTTACAACCTGTCCTCCCTAAATTTCATTTTTCAAAATAGGGTTTGGAATTTATTGGTCCTATTAATCCTCCATATTCAACAGGGAAAGTTTTTATCTTGACAACCACAAAATATTTTACAAAATGGACTGAACTTGTCCTGCTTAAGCATCCGCAGGATGAGCAGGTGATTTCTTTCCTTGAGACTAATATTTTTTCCAGATTTGGTCTTCCTTTGGAAATTATTACAAACAATGGTCCCGCTTTTATTTCTACTAAGTTGACCTAGTTTTTAGCTAAATTGTGGGTTAAACATTTTACCTCATCAACTTATTATCCCCAAGGTAATGGGAAGGCTGAGTCTACCAACAAGAATCTGGTCAGAATTATCAAGAGGCTCATTGAAGATAAGCCTTGTCAATGGCACACTCTCCTCACTTATGCCTCTTGGGCAGATCACACTAACACCAAGGTGAGCATTGGTTCCACTCCTTTCCATCTTGTTTATGGTCAAGAATCCATTATTCCTACTGAGCTGGAACTCTCCTATCTAAGGTTAATGCTATAGGTTGAATAATTAAATTATTCCAATATCTCTCAAATAATGAATGCACTTTTGGATTTAGAGGATCAAATGACATTTGCTTTGGATAATATAAAGAGAAGGCAACAGATTGTTAAAAGATATTTCAACAAAAGTGTCAAGGATGTCAAATTTAAGGTTAACGAGAAGGTTTTGTTGTGGGATTCAACTCATGTTGATAGAGGAAGGCATTCAAAGTTCCAAAAATTATGGTTGGATCATTTTAAGGTCACTTTTGTCTTGGGCGCAAATTCCTATATCCTAAAGGACTTGCAAGAGCGATTTTTTTCCTATAGCACTAACGGTTCCCACTTAAAACACTATGTGGAACCAAATTAAAATTTGAAATGTTGTATGGAAATTTTTATGTATTATAGTTTGTTTTATTTTCTTTGTTTTTACATTTCTGATATTTCATTTATGTTGTTTTCATTTCAGTTGTTTCATTTCTACTATGTCATTTCTTGCTATTTTATTTCTTTTATTTGACTTCATTTCTTGTCAAAATAAAATGTTGGATCAATTTTGCCACAACGACGCTTTTCTGCAAAGTATTGTTAATCAATAACAATCAAGTTACACAATTGTCATGATGTTCCCCTTGAAAGTATCATTGAAATTGTTATCTGCTTCAACTATTGTTATATAAGATAGTTGGTTTATTCCCTCTTCTGCTTTCCTTTTCTTCCATCCACTCCAAGAAAACAAAAGAGCATACCAGAAGATTTTTCTCCTCAAAGTCAAGAACAATTTTACTATGATTAATTGGATGATTATGCTTACAGGGATAAACCCCCTCGTACTTAACACTTTACATGAGTTATTCCCAAAATCCCAGTCATTTTCCCCTTAAAACCACTCACTTCCCCCTGTTGCATAATCATTTTGATGTATGTCGTTTTTATATAATGGTTACATGGTCTGCGAAACCATACATTCTGTGTTCTTAATCTGTTGGAAACAGATTTCCTTGTGGAGTCCCCAGTTTGTTGACTATTAAAATCACAACAATGAATTCTTCCTGAAAAGGATTGTTAAGTGCTATTATTTATTTATGATAATAATATTTAACTAGTAGGTGGGACCCCCTTGTAGACTAGAGGTGCAAAGATAGACGTGTTACGCTTATATGTTGTTGTTGTTATGATGTTTCCTACACAGTCCTATACAGTTGATGATGCAGTCTTGGTTTCATTTGATATGACAACATGGATAGTTGATTCATTGTTGCTAAATGTTGTTGATATTCGGTCACAATACAAGGCAGCGCTATGAATATGAGGATTATTTGTTTACAGATGATATGTTATGTTATGTTATAAAATTGATTAATAATATATACATGATTTAAGAAAAAGATAATAAAATTATATCAACAAAAGGGGAAAGAAACTATGGACAAATCCTAAAGTTATGGAAAAGGTTTACATATAAACCTTGAATGTATATGTGTAATAGTGACAAATATGAAATGGTGGAACTAGCTGCTATACTATGTGTTCGGTTAAAGGATCATGCAATGTTGTTTAAAGGATTATAGGGAAGCACATATGGTAATGTTAACATATGAGCGTTATTGAAGTTATGATATGTTTCGGGTGGCGCACTATGCATTGGATATGGCATCGAATCTTTACAATGGATATGGCATTGAATTTATGCAATGGTTATTGTGTTGGAATTAATGATTGATGCTATTTTAATGGTTGGATAATACGTAGAATTGAATAGGGCCAGGTGAGGAAGCTACGTGCATTTATTGCATGCCACTCCAAACCTCCCTTGAGCCCATCACCCTAGTATAGTTTCATTTTTCTCTGTTGGTTGTGGAAGCTCCATGATTTCAGGTTTTGGAAGGGGAAAACTCAAACCAACTCATCATTGAAGCGATTTTTCAGAGGTATGGCCCTTTGCTTTCCATCCATGATGGACTCTTTGTATTATGAATCAAATGGTGGTTTAGGATTGCATGGGTTCTATGTTTTCTTGAGTTTTTCACTGAGTATCGATACTGTGTTGTGGGTTCTCTATGATTACTGGGGAATGTTGGCATTTTAAAAATGAAGTAGTGAGTTTTATTTCTTTGTAAAGTCTGCACATTGGTTATTGATAAAAATGAATTCGGTCATCTTGGGTTTTTATGATGATTCTCTGTGGAAAATGATAATGATGGTGCAACGAGCTCTGAGTTTAATTTTTGTGGGGTTTTACCACTAGTATGGATATCAATTGTTGTCACCCCTTTTTCATCTCGGTCGTTGTTGTGATTTTTCATCCAGGTTGCAATACAACTGTCGACAATGGTGCGGTTATTTTTTGGTCAATCTTGATCTATTGGTTGTATGTCTTGTTCTTTACTATCATTATCGCCAGAAGAATTCCACAAACCAATCTTGTTTTTCCTAGAATGTAAATGGAAGTCTGTGTATGCTTTGAGTGGCCACAAGTTGTACTTTTTCAATCTTTTCACAAGATTTTTAACACTCACTCCTCTCACCTATGTTTTAATGGCCAGCTGTTATGTTTGTGAGCCTCACTTTCAATTGTATTTCAAGGGTTATCGACCTCCTGGGTGTTGGGAAGAGACACAGTCTCTCTGTGTTTCGAGGATTCTTCATTGTTTACATCAACCCTCGTTTCCTCTATGCAATAAAATTTTAAGAGGCATATGTGTGTGCCCAGGTTGTTAAGCTCTAATTGTCTTGTTTCTACTCAGGCATTCTCTTTATGGATCTATCAATATAGTGGGGTTATAAGTTGAAATACTATGGTGTTTGCAAAGGATCACGGTTCCATGTTCTTCCAAGATTATATTTTGTTACCTGTGGTTTCTTTTTGGTTGTAGATTCTTTAGGAGGTAAAAAGATTATGAGCTCTCTGTGTTTTCAAGGATTAAGCAAACTCTGTACCTCTTTGAAGTAAAATTATAAAGAAACCGACTTGGTTCTATTGAACTCAACTTTCTTCTATTCTTCCTCGGGCACCTTTTGGGTTTTTTCAAGATTTTGGTTTACCGGTTTAATGATTGTGGTAATTATAAAGGGCACGGACTCTCTAATTTCAAGACTTTTCTTGATCAAATTTTTGTGTTTCCTCATTGTGATTAATTTGTATGGGTTACCTATAACCTGAGATTTTTTCATTTGGTCAAATATGGATTCTCCACTCATTGTTGTGCTAAATCCTAGCATGATCATGATTCTATTTAAAGTTTCAAAGGCACTTGTGTCATTAATTGTTTCACCAGACATGATCTTGGTCTTGTCAAGTTTTAAAGAGACACATGTGTGTTGATATGGTTCTGTTCTCTTCATGCATCATATGGTTCTATATTTTATGGATCATTTCTTTTAAGGGGAAGTGTGTACATGTTAATGCACACGGATATCAAGATGAGGTCTACATGTTTCGAGTTGATTGTTGTTGTTGAATAAGGATTGTGTCAATTACATTGTCGAAAACATGTGTGTGATTAAATTGGGCCCAATTTTTGTTTGATGACAACTAATTTTTGGTGGTTATTGTTGGCTCTATTATTATTTGATTTTCAGGGATGAATATTTGATATATATATAATGGAATCATTGTGCATATTATGGTTGTTTTTAAAAGAATAGATCAACATTGGAGCATGTCGTACTGTGGTTTGAATGGTTATATTGTTACTATGGAATTGGAAATGTTTGCATAGTCATTATATAGAATACAAAGATTGTTTTAAATTGAAGACAACAAGCAATCTGTATGAAAATGAGGAACATTTAAATGTTTTTTTGGTATTGGAAGTGGATGCTTTCTGGATTGAATTTGAAACAGATTTATGATTGTTAGTTGATTTAATTTATTTTATGAACAATATCCATATAATTCCCTCTCATTTTCTCACTTTTTTCGCTCATTATAAATCCCCTCACGATCCCAAATTCATTTTGCATTCCATGTTCACTAAAATAAATTAAAACTCTATATGACAGTGATAAAAAATAACACAGAGATATATGGCATCTGATATATTTTTGTATTGTTTACACCGTCAGTTATTTAATGAATTTTTGAGAAGTAATTGTGTTCTTACTCCCTTTCATGATATCACTTTTTCGCTTGTTACAATCCCCCCAGATATTCCAAGAACCTGATTTTACCCCCTTCTCATTTGACAATTATTAAATAAATTTTATGGATTGGATTGCATGGGTATTATGTTAATTTTTGAGCCAATTTTTTTTTTATATTAAGAGAATGTCATGTATGGTTTGTTAAGAGCTAGTTGATAATAATTGATGCATACAGGATGATATTCTTTAGTAGATGAAGTCATGGCCGAAACAATAGGGGAAGAGGAAACTAGAAAAGAGGGCTTAGAAGGCCCAGATTCTTAAGAGTTGAACCATCTTTTTCAAGATGGTTTTTTCAATTGGATTAGGCAAGGGATAGTCTATCCTAGACCATAGAGGCATCCCTTCCAGCCCCAAAATGTTCCTAGTATCCCTGTGCACCCCCATGTATCTTTGCAACTTGAAGTTCCCAAGAATTATGGATGGAAGGAGATTGTTCACCTAATAGTCTCACATCAACATGGTTAGCCAGAAATTGTCATTACCCCCTCCTCCTCCACCAATAAAACCAAATGTTCAAATTTCCCCTGCACACTCACTTGTACAGTCCTCCCATGCAAGCAAACGACTCAAAACCGAGGCTCACCATGTGCATGAGAAAGGTAAATTTTTTGTTTCTCCCTCCTCTCCTTCAAGTGACTCAGCCAAGTCGATGTCTTTCTATATGCACTTGAGGGACGATTTATCCCATGTCCTTAGTGAGATCAAGCCTCAAGGTTCCACCCAACCTAATGATTTTTCTAGAAAGTCCAAAGGGGACAACAGTGACAAAGGAAGAATTTCCTCTCAAAGTGGAAAATATGGATTTTGATTATGTTTTTATAATTTATTTATTGAGGAAAGTGGAATGCAATTTTTTTTTGAAAACAAACATTTTTGGGGATATTGTGGATATTTACATGTTTTGGATATAATTTGAAATATTTCTGATATTTAAATTTCAAATTGTGGAAATAATTATGGGAGCCAGAAGGAGGTATGCGTTAATTGGTTGTCTAATTATGTTTATTTTTGTTAAGAAATAAAGGGAGTCACAAGGGGTCCCACCTACTTAGTTATTATTTAATAAAATACCCTTAATTATTATTATTATTATTACTTCCTTTAAACTAAATATTAGTTAAGTTTTAGTTAAATTAACTAAATGAGGTAGTTGAACTACTTCAACTAATTTGGAATGCATTCAATCCAAATGAGAAGGAAGAATAAGAGGAGAATAGAAGGAGAAAGCATACTAAAGTTTGTTATTGAGTTTTATTGAGATAGTTCTATTTTCATTCATTCTTCGATTTATTAAAGGCCTAATTCTCTTTTTGACAACAAGGTCCTATTGTAGACAACAGGTTCAAAGATGAACCATATCATTCAAATGTTTGTTTCAGAGGTGTTGATCTATCTTTGATAGTCTGTGTAGACTTGTATGTTTATGAATTGAGTTTCATGAATGCTAAAGGATATTGTGCAGAGTCAAGTGGGCAATAGTCTGTGGCAAGTTGATCCATATTTTTAAAGTTCAGTTTTTACTTATTGTCATAGTACTTTTGTATGGTTTTTATCGGGGATTTCTAAGTTTGACCTTGGTCCATGCCCCCACAAGGATTTTTGTAAGAGAAGGATATTTTTGATTTCTTGGAAAGAAATAAAGTGATTTCTATTCTGTCAAATTTGTGTTAATCTGTGACTTGGTATTTTTTCTTTTGATCTCCACATTTTCTTTCTGCAATATATATGATCAGAAAATTATATAAAAATGTTATATTTTGCAACAATATTTTTATAAAAAAAAATTATCCTAATCCCTTGTAATTAATACTTGTGGATTGGGAAATGCATTTTGAGGCTATAAACATAGGGTAATATTCCCGACTATCTTGCCTTAGATAAGCAAGATTCGAAAATGCTTGAGTAAGATAAATTCATATATTTTCCTTAACAAAAGGTACCCCATGGAGTTGTGAAGGAAGTTTGTATTGGCCTTGGGGATAAATATATATTTGGTTGGAGCTCAAGAATCTATCAATGAAGGATAAAACCTTATGGTCTTCACATTCATCATTCATCTAATTTAGAAATGATGTTGGGTAATTGTCTTTGGGAAAGTCTTTTTTTAGATCATGAAAATCCATGCAGATAGGAATAGTGCCTTGATTTTTCATAAGAGGGATTGGGTTAGAGACCCACAAGGTATATGCATTGGATCCACACCTATCCATAGCAAAATGAGAACCCTATGCAAGCAGGTGAATATTAATGCATTTGGGGAAAGGATCTATGCCTTGATTGAGTTTCTTCCTTGCCTTAGTGTTTCCTTTTGATTAGAACCAGAGATGGAATTATAGTCATTTAATATTTGGTTTTTAATTGAAAGGAAAGTAGTTTTTGGTAGATGAATCCTTCATTTTTCAATTTATAAATTTTACATTTAATGGTAGGGGGCCCTACTAGGGTGAATAGGTCATTGCTTTTGAAAAACAGGAATGGAATCTAGCCATGTATCAATGTGGTGTTTAGAAATAGGTGGATAAATTCTATGAATATTTGAATATGACCAAGAAAAAACATCTCAAAACTCTTCAAAAATGGATTTGTAAGTGGTAACCTCTTAATGAGAATGGTTTTCTCCAAGAAGGATATTTTCTTTGACACTGGGTTCAATAGATATACCCACCTTAATGGTAGGTGAAATGTTTTCCATACTCCCCTCTTCAAATGCATCAATAGCATGGATAGGATTTTTTAACCAATTGATTTGAATGAGGGATGAAATCTTCTTATTCAATAACATATTGGTCGGAGGGATTAGGTAGTTTTGGTAAAAATCAAGAACGATGAGGCATATAATCCCAAGGTTAATCTAGCATGGTAAGGGACTCTAAAATGTCTTCATCGGAATGAAAGATGGATATGAAAGAACCTACACTACTAGATGAGGTGATGGAAGATTGGATAGTGACTTTGGTATCAAAGCCATGGGAACAAGAAGTATGGTTCACATATGTGACATCTATAGAGGTAGACTAAATAGTAGTGGATGAAGGATTCACTGATGTTGAGACCAAAGAGACATGAGGCATACAAGGGATGATTTGATATATAGAAATATAAAATGGAACATTTTCTGATATTTCCAATCCCATGGAAGTTGAAAGGTAATGTATTTTCATGGAATTCTCATTAGTTTTAACATCAAGAGGGCCAATTTAAACAATTGGTTTACTATTGACCGGAAAAAACCTTTCTCATTTAATATCAAGGTACCCTACTATAGGGATTTGGTGTTCATGGCAAGAGGAATGCAATTGAAAAAAACCTCAAGGGCATCATGAAATTGGGTTAGTTTAGGACAATTATGAGAATAATGGCCATATGTTTCACACAAAACACAAGGGTGATTTGTACGCAAATACTTCATACACTTAGATGATGATTTAGGAAGCTTGAATTGCACAACAGGTGTAGAAGGACTAGGTTCTCAATCATCGACATTAAGAAGTTAATTGAGTTCATGGAGAATAGGATAGTTATTTGTGGCATGGTTGATGAGGCCACATAAATAAAATGGGGGTATGGCTTTAGGTGTAGTGTTCGGGGTGGCCATATGTTGTCATGAATTATCAATTCCCCCTTTCATCTTGGATTTTCCCATTTTGTCAAATCCTTTCCCATATTTGGTACGGGCAGGGTAGCATTGTGTAGGTTTCTTAGGAGGTACAAGAGTAGTTTCCATTGGATCAATACGTTTCATGGAAAGATACAAAATTATCTTAGAGGGTGGAGGCAAGGTAGGAGGTTCTAGGTACCATACAGGGATCTTCCAAGTAAGATTGGAAAAATTCAATGAATCCATAATGGGTGTACTTACTATTCTAGTATGTGAAAATAATAAAGGTATTTTGGAAAAGAAATATCTTTGATGGATATTCCCTTTCATTGATGGTGTTGAAGATGCGAGGGTTGTGGGCTCAACAAAGGGTTGTGAATATTAACCTGCAATATTATAAGGCTATTAGGATGTTTAAACCATGCACACATTGGATGAAATAGGTTAGGTAAATATAGGTGGAAGATCATAATATGAACCAAGCAATGAAGAGTCTTAGTAGACTCCATGGATGATATCAGAAAAAGAGGTAACTATTTGGTTCCCATCCAATGAAGGGAAAATATTTTTAGGATTTAGTCGACACTCAGGATTGCCATAAGTAAGTTCATTTTTGGTGACAATATTCCCTTCATGGGGGAATTCCGTTGTTCGAAAGTGTTAAGAACCTTATATTTGAATACAAAATCATGGGAAATATTCAAAGGACAATATAGAAATTTTCCACTCTTTATTAATATCAAAACCCTTCAGGTAGGGAAACATATTAAAATTGATCCTTTTATGGAAGACATCTACTCATGTTCACTTTCCTCTTCGAGGGGGAAGCTTCCTAATGATATAAGATCCAATTGTTGATACTGAAAGGTGGTTGAATCAGTATCAAGTACAAATTAAAAAACTTTTTCAACTTATACTTCAACCAGATCATATATTCAATTATATCCAATGAGCAATGAATAATAGTAGAATATTTACACCAATACACCACAATACACCATGCACAATACATGATAAATAATAAATAGTTGTTGTTCAAGGGAAGTAGTGACTTCCAGGGGAAGCTACAACTTCCAAATATAAAGGGAGGGATAAACCTCCAAAAGGAAGATACAATCCTCCAATATCAAGAGAGGTTTGACCTCTCCATCATTGTCCCTTCCTTCCACCCAAAAATATATGAGAGATAATAAAACTTTACATTAAATTATCACCATCAACCAACCATCACATAGAACCTAATAATGCTTCATGAGACTTCTTCAACTTCTGCAATTCTTCACTTCTTGGAATATTTTGATCCTGTAGATAATACTACTCAATGTATTCTCTAAAAATCCTCCAATTTTCTCTCCTTGAATCCTCCCAAAAAGGAGTTATAGAGAAAATGGTAGACCTTATTTAATTATGGTTTATTCAGGAGAGCGAACTTGTACAAAATGCCCCGCGCTCAATATTTAACATCTGATTTTGAAATTTGTACATAGGAAACTACAACCCCTAATCTTTCCAATGCATTTTTTCTCACTTCATTTGGATTCTCTATTAAGAATTTATAATTGTTTTACCTGGAACACCTATTTATGACTAGCTTCAGGACTAGTCAAAAACCCTATCTTCCACAGAGTGTATCTCCAAAATTATAGCGAATAAAGAGCTGAAATGTTTACCACATGTACCTAGATATGTCTTCTCACTAGCCTCTGAATTTCACCATCTGAATATTTCTAGAAACAAATATATAGAGAAAATGATAAGATGACCTGTAAATAACATACCGTAGAACACATCACCAAGAGACTTCCTCCTCCCTTGAAATTTGGCCTTATTTACTTCATATTTCCTCTGAAATTTTGCTCGTATCTCCTTGTTCATTAACAAACTTGTGTGTATAAAATGAATGTATAATGATATTTATTTATACCCTTTATGTCACTTCCTTTTAACATTAGGGCCAACCCGACACTTTCTGATTTTGTAATTCTTTTCTTTAATTATCTTCAGGGCCGACCGGTACTTCCTTCTTCAATTCACTTCGTCGTCTTCAAAAATTAATTTCTCCTCAACGATGAGGATCCACGTGATGTTCCACCTACCACCGGGAACAACATGATGTATTATCCATCCATGGGTGTTCTATCTGCATGTGTATTGTCCTTCATGTCTAAATACCTTCATCAATATTGGGGTCCAAAACCAATGAATAGAGTTGACATCAATGACAACAACCAATATTCCAACACCAATTACAATACTCTTACACACCTCATAATGAGCACTCCATCCCTATTTATATTTATTAAGGAAGCCTTAATCATAACAACCTATTAATTACCGAGTGGAACTTCTTTAATGAGGCCCCATTACATTTATTCAATAATTATATTACCATATTGGGCCTTATTTAATAATATATTGGACCTAATACACCTTACATTGAATGTCCTCCACTATTATTACATCACTATGGACCCTTTGAACCCCCATTACACCCCTAGGGAGGATCCCAACATTCCACCCCCCTTAGAAACACATTGTCCTCAATGTTTGTTGTGAGGAGGTACAACCATAAAACAGGGTCCCATGGATAAGTGTTGAACACAATGTTGAAGTAAGCCAAAGAACCAAAGTCCCATGTAGAAGTGTTAGCCACAATATTGAACTAGTCCAAGCTCCACATTGAACTTGAGTCCCATGTACGAGTGCTAAATATGACACCTAATTGATGACTCTTAAGCTCCATGAACGTCCAATTAATACACTCCAAATACCCACCAAATTATGCCATGGGGATTCAAATAAATATAATCCTCAAAAATATCAACAACGTAGTTGTAAAGGGTCGAGGTTGAATCTAGAAGAAACACTACCACTGTAGAATATGAAAGTTGAACACTACTAATCATAATGGGCTCTTGATTTCCCTCAATGACGTTCTATACATAAGATGAAGTAGATTAGAAGATAAAAGTAGTTGTCATCTCATAAATGAAAACTATCCATATACCAATCATCACAATCATTTGCTAAATCACATCAGGGATATCTTTCTCAATTATATTCTTCCTTGATGCAAGGCTATGTGGTCCCAATAATATAGTTCTCCTGATATTTAGCGATTGTATATTTAATATCTTGAATTCCCTTAGCCAATCTTGGAGAGTTTTTCCTAACAACATTATCATATTTCCATTCTTCATGCCCATGAGGGTTCGAGAGAGAAATTTTTCAAAGGTTGTAGTGCATGACATTTTAATTGGAATCATATCATATAATATACCAAATGAAACAACCAAAAATAATCTATCCAATGGCATGTGGAAATCTAAGAACTGTATAAAAAGATATGATGTCTATAGTCAACACAATCCTCACATAAAAAACCTAAAATTGACGAATTTAAATCAATGATATCTTCACTTCCCAAACTCCTATTTATTTTTTGAAATAGGTTTTTTTTTCGAGAGGAACTCATATCTACAACGAGTTTCTTTAATGTTTTCTATGAAATCTACAATAATTGATTTGAGTGTTGTGGCCCTATTTTTTCCTTTGAAAACCTGCAAAATAGGAAGAAAAAAATTCTTCTTTTTTGCCTAAGAAAGAGATCNTAAAAAACTTTTTCAACTTATACTTCAACCAGATCATATATTCAATTATATCCAATGAGCAATGAATAATAGTAGAATATTTACACCAATACACCACAATACACCATGCACAATATATGATAAATAATCAATAGTTGTTGTTCAATGGAAGTAGTGACTTCCAAGGGAAGCTACAACTTCCAAATATAAAGGGAGGGATAAACCTCCAAAAGGAAGATACAATCCTCCAATATCAAGAGAGGTTTGACCTCTCCATCCTTGTCCCTTCCTTCCACCCAAGAATATATGAGAGATAATAAAACTTTACATTAAATTATCACCATCAACCAACCATCACATAGAACCTAATAATGCTTCATGAGACTTCTTCAAATTCTGCAATTCTTCACTTCTTGGAATATTTTGATCCTGTAGATAATACTACTCAATGTATTCTCTAAAAATCCTCCAATTTTCTCTCCTTGAATCCTCCCAAAAAGGAGTTATAGAGAAAATGGTAGACCTTATTTAATTATGGTTTATTCAGGAGAGCGAACTTGTACAGAATTCCCCGCGATCAATATTTAACATATGATTTTGAAATTTGTACATAGGAAACTACAACCCCTAATCTTTCCAATGCATTTTTCTCACTTCATTTGGATTCTCTATTAAGAATTTATAACTGTTTTACCTGGAACACCTATTTATGACTAGCTTCAGGACTAGTCAAAAACCCTATCTTCCACAGAGTGTATCTCCAAAATTATAGTGAATAAAGAGCTGAAATGTTTACCACATGTACCTAGATATGTCTTCTCACTAGCCTCTGAATTTTACTATCTGAATATTTCTAGAAAAAAATATATAGAAAAAATGGTAAGATGACCTGTAAATAACATACCGTAGAACACATCACCAAGAGACTTCCTCCTCCCTTGAAATTTGGCCTTATTTACTTCATATTTCCTCTGAAATTTTGCTTGTATCTCCTTGTTCATTAACAAACTTGTGTGTATAAAATGAATGTATAATTATATTTATTTATACCCTTTATGTCACTTCCTTTTAACATTAGGGCCAACCCGACACTTTCTGATTTTGTAATTATTTTCTTTAATTATCTTCAGGGATGACCGGTACTTCCTTCTTCAATTCACTTGGTCATCTTCAAAAATTCATTTCTCCTCAACGATGAGGATCCACGTGATGTTCCACCTACCACCGGAAACAACATGATGTATTATCCATCCATGGGTGTTGTATCTGCATGTGCATTGTCCTTCATGTCCAAATACCTTCATCAATATTGGGGTCCAAAACCAATGAATAGGGTTGACATCAATGACAACAACCAATATTCCAACACCAATTACAATACTCTTACACACCTCATAATGAGCACTCCATCCTTATTTATATTGATTAAGGAAGCCTTAATCATAACAACCTATTAATTACCGAGTGGAACTTCTTTAATGAGGCCCCATTACATTTATTCAATAATTATATTACCATATTGGGCCTTATTTAATAATATATTGGACCTAATACACCTTACATTGAATGTCCTCCACTATTATTACATCACTATGGACCCTTTGAACCCCCATTACACCCCTAGGGAGGATCCCAACATTCCACCCCCCTTAGAAACACATTGTCCTCAATGTTTGTTGTGAGGAGGTACAACCATAAAACAGGGTCCCATGGATAAGTGTTGAACACAATGTTGAAGTAAGCCAAAGAACCAAAGTCCCATGTAGAAGTGTTAGCCACAATATTGAACTAGTCCAAGCTCCACATTGAACTTGAGTCCCATGTACGAGTGCTAAATATGACACCTAATTGATGACTCTTAAGCTCCATGAACGTCCAATTAATACACTCCAAATACCCACCAAATTATGCCATGGGGATTCAAATAAATATAATCCTCAAAAATATCAACAACGTAGTTGTAAAGGGTCGAGGTTGAATCTAGAAGAAACACTACCACTGTAGAATATGAAAGTTGAACACTACTAATCATAATGGGCTCTTGATTTCCCTCAATGACGTTCTATACATAAGATGAAGTAGATTAGAAGATAAAAGTAGTTGTCATCTCATAAATGAAAACTATCCATATACCAATCATCACAATCATTTGCTAAATCACATCAGGGATATCTTTCTCAATTATATTCTTCCTTGATGCAAGGCTATGTGGTCCCAATAATATAGTTCTCCTGATATTTAGCGATTGTATATTTAATATCTTGAATTCCCTTAGCCAATCTTGGAGAGTTTTTCCTAACAACATTATCATATTTCCATTCTTCATGCCCATGAGGGTTCGAGAGAGAAATTTTTCAAAGGTTGTAGTGCATGACATTTTAATTGGAATCATATCATATAATATACCAAATGAAACAACCAAAAATAATCTATCCAATGGCATGTGGAAATCTAAGAACTGTATAAAAAGATATGATGTCTATAGTCAACACAATCCTCACATAAAAAACCTAAAATTGACGAATTTAAATCAATGATATCTTCACTTCCCAAACTCCTATTTATTTTTTGAAATAGGTTTTTTTTTCGAGAGGAACTCATATCTACAACGAGTTTCTTTAATGTTTTCTATGAAATCTACAATAATTGATTTGAGTGTTGTGGCCCTATTTTTTCCTTTGAAAACCTGCAAAATAGGAAGAAAAAAATTCTTCTTTTTTGCCTAAGAAAGAGATCNGACCTACAGAGAATAACTGAAACGACAATTGAATCTATCTCAATTAAAGCTATCAAAACTTAAAACAACTAATCTGTCAAAGATTACAAATAAACCAATATTAAACTTATTCGTTGTCTACACTAGTTTTATTTCTAAGTTAATGCTATGTTTAAACTAATTCTCTATCGAATTTATCAAAACCAAAGTAATTAATCAAGACTTCAATGAAACTATCTAAATTAGTATCCTATAGGATGATTTATAGCTAAGAAGGAAAAATACACAATACTACAATTAAATAGATCGTACAACCTGTAAACAACACATAACCATGGATGTCTTTATATGATCCACAAAATTCAATCAAGCAATCTGCAATTAAGGAAAATGAATTAGATTAACAAGTTATAATTGACATATACACAACAATTAAAATTGAGAAATACATGCAGTAAAGAAACAATTGTGAATTCTAAATAAGCAACAAGATGAACACAAAATATATATTGATATACATAGTCACCCAGACCACTGGTGGTCCCCCCAATAGGTCGTGGCTATACTCCAACAAGAAAACGCAGGTGCTAAATGAATGTAACACTGTCATTAATCATAAAAATAGAGTCTGGAACAAAATTGAAGATAATGTCTTTATTAAACAATAAAATTCATATTTTCAATCGTTCCACAAGTAGTGGTATTTATAGATAATTTACAGCTTGAGAGGTCGACCACTGGAAGGGTCGACCTTCTCTAAAAACAACAAATGCATTAAATGACTTCTAACATCATATTCTATTAATTTTTTGAGCCACTCAGTGATCACTACAACCGCCCAATCCGAGGTGTGTTGATCTTTGTATTCGGAGGCCATGTGGGGGAACAAAACCCAGATCCTTGATTCATCCACCAAAGGTCGCCAATGTACCAACCACCAGCTCCAATGCGCTCCGAGTGCCAGATGGAGTGTCAGATCACGTGTCAGATCAAGTGTTGAATGGAGTGTTGGATGAGGTACCAGATGGAGGATTGGACCATGATTTTTTCCCCGTTTCAAGAAAACCATACATTAGATCTTCATAAACATCGAACTAAGCTGAATTGATCATAAAACCATTGCAAAAACACCAATTATACATACCTAGTGCGAATTCATGGTGAATTTATTATATAAACCTTTTAGAATCCTTCAAAATGGATAATGTGAAGCATAACATATGTAATATCGATGCAAAAAGGATTTGATCATTGCAATAAAACAATCAAAACATGAACTGAACATTACCCCCCCAAGCCTAAGTATTTTCAGGTCCCTCTGCAAACAAAAATGAATTACCCGACATAACTAGACTCGTGAAGGAGGGGTGGATTGGCTTTAGAAGATTCTCCCTCTTGTCCTGGAGATTTTTTCTTGGGCCTTTTACAATGTTTCAATTGCTTTTGGAGGCTTCTATTGGTTGTGGTAATTTGATCAACCAATCATTGGAGAGAATTCACTTTTTCTTGCAATACTGCATTGTCATTATGTAGATGCATATCCATAGTTTTTCGCTCTTCCAACTATTGAAGCAACTAAGCATTTTCTTGTTGTAATTTCTCAATAATTGGGGTATGATCATATGGTTCAAAAGAAGAGGGCTTAGATCCCTTGATGGATGTAGAAGGCATATCAATTTTGGAAGTTGTAAGCATCTGGGAGGTAGGAGTAATAGAGTGCTTGTGAGAGGGAATAGGTTCAGATTTTACTTCTTTATTAGGATAAAACTCTTCTGCAAAAAATTCTCTGAGTCTTTTATGGGGGATCTCAAGATCAAAAGACACTTGGATAGGATCTGAAGTGCTTGGATGTTTAACATTAGGTTTTACATTAGGCTTTCCACTTGCACTTCGAGTACTTCTTCAAAAAGATTCCCTTTTGAACCGATTGGATCCTATTCTATTTGTAAGGATTGAAGGAAAATCTTGTTGAAATGCATCTTGTAACTTCTTAGTGGTCGGAAAGAATGACCATCGAACATAGTGAGAAGAGTAGGTGACGGAGACAACTCAGGTTGACCAATGGCTTTCCAACATGCTAACGACATAACGCAAGTTGAAGCGCCCTCGTCTACCACCGTGCG
>JZKD02S2057636.1:83585-99959 GCA_000966675.3 Picea glauca
ATATATAAACAATAATCAAAAATATATTTTTACATATTCATATTTGTATAAATTTTGGGTTCTAAGTTTTATTGAGTTGAGTGAGTTTACAATGTTTACAATCAATCTAGATCCATCTTAAATGATAACAAAATCTACATCTTAAAAAAATTGATCCCTTTCTATGCTCATATGATTAACATGGATTTACATTGTTGTATATAAAACCTTAAATTTTCCCTAGTACCATCAAAACTACATTGTAATTGTTAAATAAAATACCTACAATAATGAATAATCACTACACTAAACTTGTGACAAAATATGTAAACCACAATAAAATAAATAAAAGGCACTCACCAAGTGTATCAACTAAAGCTACAAGTTAAATCCACTCACACATAATACCAACAATATTAGTCAACCTATACATCATTAATTTTCTATTGCACAAAACATAACAAATTAATAAGATGTATATCAGAAACAAGATGGATATAAAATTCCACTACAACAATAAGCTTAGAAAGGAACCTAAATTCCTGCAAACTTCTCCCACAATGGAATTTGAATGTACGTTTTCTCGGAGGTGTGTTGATTCATATGGCCTTCTCAACGAAACACGCATAGGGCTTTTCCATTTGTACCCACCATCACTATTGGATGATAGAATGTGAATTCGACTGCAAAGGGGTACAAGTAGTTGCAAAGTCCAGCATGGCATTCAGTGATAATAACCACAGATTGTCATTTTTTTAATCAAATCAAATGCATTTCAATGATGCGCCTATTTATCATCATTTTTCAATTATTTAAATATTAATAAAATTAAACCAACATTAATTCATCAATAATATTTTAGGTGTTTCATATTTTTTTAAACCAAAAAAATTATGAAAAACCAAACCAATTTTAAGAATTAATTGAAAGTAAATAAAAGTTGGCTTCCCATTGATAACATTATTAACATAAAAGTAAAAACAAATTTACATGAAATTCAATCTAATTCATCACAATATTTTTGTTATGATAGTGAATTATAACAATAACAGAGTATAGGAAATGGAATGACGGCCAGGACTTCAATGTTAAGTATTCAATGCTGTAATTATTATTTTTTTAATATTTTTATTGGAAGAAGTAATATATATTTGTTTTTTTATTTAAATTGTATTTTTGAATTTCAAAACATTTGGATTATACAAATTTAACCACTTAAAACAAAAACAAAAAACAAATTTAATCGAAAAAAATATATTAAATTTCCAAACTTATTATTAAATTAAAACTTACAAATAGTTGAAAATATTAACTTAGTTTCCGTTGTACGATTACATGGTTTAACTTGAGTTCGTATATAGGTGGAAACCCACTTTTTACATAATGACGTACGGACTCCTTCCACCTGCGAACCTCCACTTTATTCTCACGGTCACAGGATTTCAATGAACCTGAGGAGTTCTGGGCTACGCAATGAACAAATGTACATATCTTCATAAACTCATTGCTATTATTACAAGGCACACCAACCGCAGCTCTTTCATCAAATTCTACAGAGTGTTCGACAACCACGATGCATTGGCTACTAATTTGTTCAAAATGACATAAAATAACAAAGCCATCACAGTTAAAGGTCTTTTCTGTTTCCCATTCTTCAACGTTTAACCAAGGTACCAGAGTTGCATCTTCCTTATTGGTTTTGGCGCCTCCACCTATAACTGCTGTTATATCGCCATGGACGATCCTTAATTTTAGATCGTTGCACGGCTTCAAACTCTCCACCCATGTACCCAAAGAGTACACCTGCCTTCGCATTGAGAAAGACAATTTGTCACATATCAGATGTATCGACCAGCAGAACACTTGATTGATGTGAGTATAAAGCCATGCCCTCAGTGTCGTGTTGAACTCCAACGTTGCCGACGCAAAGCTGAACAATGTGGGAATTAACCAAAATACTCTCTTGCTTTGGAGGACCAACCCCACCAAATTTAAAAACTTCAGCAGTTTCTCCTCGGACAATGACAAGTTGACGGGGAGAAGCCAAACACTGTCTGCCCACATCATAGTATCATTTTCGAGTATGAAACAATCCAGCGCTTCTGAAAAGGTCATGAGACCGCCTGTTATAACGAATTCCCAAAACTCTTTATAACCTTTCACGAATACCACATCATTAATGGAAAGGATTTGGAGGAACTTGAGATTTTCCCAGATTGTATCTGTAATGTAATATGACATTTTGTCGTTGATGAACAACTTGTTTCCGTCCCTTCGCTCTAGCGTGAAATCATCACCCAAGTAGGATGATTGGATAATCTCAGATCTGTCAAAAGTTACGCGGCTTGGGATGGCGACCAACTCTTCTTGTGACCCTGCACCCTTGGTGAGTACCGCGCATTTCACTTTCTTGAAGACATGCCCGTCGTAACGTTGCAGTAGTGCGTACGCTGAGGACCGGCGAAAGGGCAGGAACGACAGCAACCAGCCCATTCCGCCTTTTACGATACCCCCCACTGGTGTGAGCTTACCAATCTGCCATACGCCAAGGCAGAGTTGAAAAGCCAGCAATACGTTACTCGAAATCGTCTGGACTTTTCCCATTATCAGACTTCTTCCTATACGAACGATGAATGACAATCTACTCAGCAAGTGTGTTCATCTTTCTCCTCGTCCTCTTCTTCTTATTCTTCCTCCACTTTCTTTCGTCAGAAGCCAGGCATTTTCTTTTTCTTTTTTCAGGCATCTTCTCTTTTGATTATTCATCCTCCTTTGCGCCATTATTCATCCTTCACCGCTTACCTACTGTATCAGAAGGCCGTCGATGTCCCAAAAACAAAAGATGAAAGGACAGAGAAGAATATGAAAGCATTTTCTTTCTTATAATCATCCAATTCAATGTTATAATTCGGATATCTGCAATTAAGGTTAGATGATTATACCGTACAACAATCTTCTTTCACTTTCACGAACCAAAACTTGTTCAAATATTCATCCTTCACTCGTTACCGACAGTATCAGAAGGCAGGCATTTTCTTTTTCTTTTTTCGGGCATCTTTCTCTTTTGATTATTCATCCTCCTTTGCACCATGACGCATTTTCGATTTTGGTGGCATCATCTTATTCTTATTCAAATCTCCATCCTTCACCGCTTACCAACAGTATCGAAAGGCCGTCGATGTCCCAAAAAGAAAAGACTAAAGGACAGAGAAGAATATGAAAGCATTTTTTTTCTTATAAGCATCCAATTCAATGTTATAATTTGGATATCTGGGATAAAGGTTAGAAGATTATACCTTACCACAATCTTCTTTCACTTTCACGGCCTTCACCTATTACCGACAGTATCACGGCCTTCACCTGTTACTGACAGTATCAGAAGGCAGGCATTTTCTTTTTCTTTTTTCCGGTATATTTCTCTTTTGATTATTCATCCTGCTTTGCGCCATTAGGCATTTTCGTTTTTGGTGACATCATCTTCTCTCTTATTCAAATGTCCATCCTTCACAGCTTATCTAGAGTAGAAGGCCGTCGATGTCCCAAAAAGAAAAGATGAAAGGACAGAGAAGAATATGAAGGCATTTTCTTTCGTATAAGCATCCAATTCAATGTTATAATTTGGATATCTGCGATTAAGGTTAGATGATTATACCGTACAACAATCTTCTTTCACTTTCACGACCAAAACTTGTTCCAATATTCATCCTTCACCGGTTACCGACAGTATCAGAAGCCAGGCATTTTCTTTTTCTTTTTTCAGGCATCTTTCTCTTTTGATTATTCATCCTCCTTTGGGCCATTACACATTTTCGTTTTTGGTGGCATCATCTTCTTCTTATTCAAATTTCCATCCTTCACTGCTTACAGTATCAAAAGGTCTTCGATGTCCCAAAAAGAAAAGATGAAAGGACAGAGAAGAATATGAAGGAATTTTCTTTCTTATAAGCATCCAATTCAATGTTATAATTTGGATATTTGGGATTAAGGTTAAAAGATTATACCTTACGACAATCTTCTTTCACTTTCAAGGCCAAAACTTGTTCAAATATTCATCCTTCATCGATTACCGACAGTATGAGAAGGCAGACATTTTCTTTTTTCCAGCATCTTTCTCTTTTGATTATTCATCCTCCTTTGCGCCATTACGCATTTTCGTTTTTGGTGGCATCATCTTCTTCTTATTCAAACGTCCATCCTTCACCGCTTACCTGTAGTATTAGAAGGCTGTCGATGTCCCAAAAAGAAAAGATGAAAAGACAAAGAAGAATATGAAGGCATTATCTTTCTTATAAGCATCCAATTCAATGTTATAATTTATAAGATTATAAGAAGATTATTAGAAGATTATACCTTACGGAAATCTTCTTTCACTTTCACTTTTATGGCCAAAACTTGTTCAAATATTCATCCTTCACTGGTTACCGATAGTATAACCATTATTCATCCTCCTTTGGGCCATTACACATTTTCATTTTTGGTGGCATCATCTTCTTATTCAAATGTCCATCCTTCACCGTTTATCTACATCAGAAGGTCGTTGATGTCCCAAAAAGAAAAGATGAAAGGATATGGAAGAATATGAAGGCATTTTCTTTCTTATAAGCATCTAATTCAATGTTATAATTTGGATATCTGGGATTAAGGTTAGAATATTATACCTTACAACAATCTTCTTTTACTTTCACTTTCACCGCCAAAACTTGTTCAAATATTCATCCTTCACTGGTTACCGATAGTATCAGAAGGCAAGCATTTTTTTTTTCTCTTTTCCAGCATCTTTCTCTTTTGATTATTCATCCTCCTCTGCACCATTACACATTTTTGACGCAGGAGCATCGTTGGTAAGCACGCAGAGGCAGGACCACTCAACACGTGGGAGTTCTTTCAAAACTTCAACGTTAGTAGCTGCAGCCGATTTTGAAATCCGCCTTAACTTAGCGCTAGAATTTACCTTTGGAGGCACTCTTGAACTAGTGTCGAATTTTACCCTTTGAGGCACGTTTTGAAAATCGCAAGCAGAGAAGGAGTTTCCACTATGGCTCTGGAGTGCGATTGGACTAAGATAGCATAGGATGAATTTTAGAGTAGGCAAGTAGTGAGGGGAAACCCTAGAAATATTTTTGAGTTAAGTAGAAGTTTGTACGCCCAGATGGGGTTAGCTGCAATACAAAGAGAAATTAATTGTAAGAGAGAATTGCGAGTTAGCAGGAGATCTCAGTTTTGGAGTTACTGTATTTTGAATGTATTTTCTAGCCATTTCGACACTCGTGAATATAAAAGAAGGAAAATTGAACCAAATACACATTGAATGATCGGTGTTTGCAATTTCCTGATATTTATGTTCTTATGAGCAAGTGAATGAATCTCTGTGGAAGAGTAGGAAACTGCGAATGTTAGTTTTTTAGTTTCAATTGTTTCTCTTCATTTAAAGCTCTGGAAGGTGTGCATCGAGCTAGAAGGGAACGCAAGAGGATTGGAAGAGGAATTTCTCTGTGAGAAATCCCTTAGATCTGAGTTATCGAGATCCCTTAGATGCAAGGAGTGCGCAGGAAATCCAAGTCTGCACCAGATGAAGCTCAGGGGGGATAACACTCTAGGAAAGTGTTGTCGAGATCTAGAAATCCATTTCCCCCAAGAAGCGAAGGCCGGAACCTTCGGGGACTTAGAAAATTCTTCTAAGTTTGAAAGATTAAAAAATGCTCAGGAGGGGGAGCAGTGTTGACCGTCAGATTGCGATGAAGGGTCAGTGGTCGTCTGAGGTGAGATAGGCACACAAATTTCAACATTGTGTATGCCCAGGTGGAAAGATCCACGAGGACCTGAACGGACCGTGGAGAGCTTTCGGGGAGGGATGTAAAATCCTGTGAGCTGTTGGATCGAGAGGAGTTGTGAGTAGGTTAGTGGGGAGAAATTTCAACACTCGACCCTCAGGGGGAATAGTAGTTGTTGGACCCCAATAGATCTGGGTCGTTGATCGCATTTCGGGTTTTTGGCTACCAGGAGTACAAGGGGTGAGAGCAGGGACTTGACTTGCGAAACCCCGAAAGGATCCAGGCCGTCAGATCTTAAAAGGTTTAGAACAGTTGATCCATGGCGTGGGGGTATTTCGGATTTTGGCGACTGGGGATACAAAAGGTAAGAGTCGAGACTCTTGACCTACAAAATCTTGAAAGGATTCATGCCGTTGGATCTTGGAGGCTTAGAGTCGTCGATCGACAACAGGGAAGTGTTTTGACTTTTGCGACTTGGAGGAACGAGTAGACCTCGTGAGGGGTGAAGTCGTGAAACGCAAAACGCTGAATTGATCATCGTTGTTAATCGAAAAGAGATTTGGACCGTAGATCTCGGTCTTCACGGTTTCAGCTCTCGTAACTTGGAGAAGCCCGAAGCGCTCTGTGGTAAATTTGGTGGTCACGTGCCTGCGGTTACGTGAGCTGGGGAAAGGGGGGAGCTAGCCTCCTCTATCCCTTATCAGGGTTTCGAGACCAGAGGAACCAGTGACTCGTTACATTGGAAAACCCTGGGAACGCAAAACGCGACGCACCTTTCAGGCTAAGCTGGTGGTCATGCCTACGATCACGAGGAGTGGGGGTCGTGCCTAAAACCAACTTGTGTAGGTAAAATACAAACAAGAGTCTGTGCACTAAGTGTTATAGGTTCTAGTTCCGAATCAGGAGAGCCGCTCCGGCCCCGAAATTCAGAGATCCTGACCAGGAGGTCATGCAGCCCTGAGGAGGGATAGGGGGTCTGCATCAGGTGGTATCAAAGCTGATTGTTCTTCTTCTGTAGACTTTAGGCGAAAGAGAAAGAGGAAGAGCAGAGAACTTGGAGTTGTACTCTGTGTGTGACAAGCAGTCAACACAGTGCCACTAAGGAGACAAGAGGCACCTTTAGCCAATTGTGCTGTAGAGAGGGAGATGCGAGAGCTTCACGCCAGATTGGAAACAATGGAAGCAACGGAGAGAAGAGAACCTGACACTGGAGATGCCAGTGAAGAAGAAAATGAAGAGGTTGAAGTTGAAGAAGCTGCAGGAGAAGACGTTGTAGAGGAACATTTGTTGAAAGCAGTTGCCAGACTGGGAGGCATAGCTAAGATAGAGGTTCCCATGTATGAGGGAAACCTAGATGATGAAGACCTATTGGATTGGATAAGATCCATGGATAGACACTTCGATTATGAAGACGTCGATGAGGAGAAGAAGGTGAAGAAGACAGTCACCAGGTTAAAAGGACATGCAACACTGTGGTGGGATGAACTACAGGCTGAGAGAAGAAGCAAAAGAAAACAGAGGATAAAGAGTTGGGATAGAATGGTATCTAAGTTGAAGGCTAAGTTCATGCCCAAAGATTATCAGAGAAATTTGTTCAAGAAGATGCAGAACCTGAGACAGAAAGGGATGACAGTTAAGGAGTACATTGAGGAGTTCTACCAGCTGAACATCAGAACTGAACAAAGGGAGAGAGATGAAGAAAAAGTCACCAAATATATAAATGGCTGGAGATATGAGATCTAGGATGAGCTGAGCATGATTTTAGTCAAAACCGTGGAGGATGCGTATCAATTTGCGCTGAAGGCAGAGGAGAAGCTGACCAAAAAACAAAGTGAGCGAGGAAGAGGTAAAAGCTCGGTCCCAAGCATGAGAAAGGGGTTTAACCGTGACAGAACACATTAGTCTAAGGACGAGGCTGGGAAACCACACAATCATTCAGAATGAGGATGAAGTTCACGAGAAAGACAGGGTGGTGGAAGAAACTCTTCTAAAGGAAGAGGCGGAGGAGGAGTAAGATGTTATGCCTGTGGAAAGATATGACACATGTATTGGGAATGTCCTGAGAAGAATAAGGAAGGAGGAGAAGCTCACATCTCAGAAGCCTAGCAAAGAAATGTTGAAGCAGAGGGAGCAGAGGATGGAGCATCCCTGATGTTGAGATAAGTTCTCTTGAAACCGGTTACCAGAGGCAAAAATTGAAAAGCTAGTGCAGAGAAGCAGTCTCTTCAGGACAACTTGCAAGGCTAAGTACAAAGTATGCAAGGTGATCGTTGATAGTGGGAGCACTGACAACCTAGTATCCACAAAGATGGTGGAGAAATTGGAGTTGAAGACAACTGCACATCCAAAACCATACAAGGTCTCATGGTTGCAAAAAGGACACCAGGTAACGATTTCTAAACAATGCATGGTTGAAATGAAGATAAGAGGTTATAAAGATGAAATCCCATGTGATGTAATCCACATGGACGTATGCCATATTCTGTTGGGAAGACCATGGTAGTTTGACAAAAATGTCATTCATGATGGGGGGAAAAACATATATACATTAGAGAAGAATGGTAGGACGCATATGTTGTTGCCAATGGAGGAGAAGAGAGTAAAATAGGAAGCCAACACAAGCATACTTCTCATGAGTGGGAAGGAACTCCTGAAAGAAGTCAAGGAAGAACAGGAGATGCAGTTCGCTATGGTGAGGAAGCCCAGAGTCATCCTTACGAGTACATCAATGGATGATTTGCCTGAAGAAGTTCAGGAGATGTTGGAAAATTTTGTTGATATAGTGGTGGATCAGCTGCCAAACTCATTACCGCCCATCATGTAATATACCAGATATAAAATGTATGTAGAACAAAAATAAAATGCTAGTAATGGAAGAATAACAACAATATAACGAGAACATTCACCACAATAACACTGAAATGATATAAGAATAACAATAGAAATAACACTTTGAATCTGAAAGCAATGTTCACGGGCCTCTTCGAGGGGGAAACCTCCAGTTGAGTAGAGCTCTATTACAATAATCTCCAAGCTAGAGTTCTTGAAGACGCACCACCAAAGACCCTGCCTCGACAGGTCCTGTGCTTGACCTCCTGATCTAAGGATCATTCTCTTCAAATTTTTCGAGCCAAATTAGCTCTCTTGATTCCCTGCTGGAATCTCAATCTCCCGATCCACAGGTCCTTCTTCTTGCCTCATGGTCTTCTGCACACGACCATGAATTTCGGGTTTCGGGACTCATATAGTTCTGATGTCAAGAACCTATTCCCCTCGATCTCCCAAACACCGAAATGCCAAAATGTCGAAAAGGCTTTGATCAGTAATTAGCCCCCTGGGCTATACCTTGGCCCGTATGACCACTTCTCATAAGACCGCAGTATTATTCCCTTTGGGACTTATCAATACGAGAGCCCGAACTCTTGTCAACGGGACTCCCAGATTCCCGATTTCCGATTTCCCGAAATGGCCTTTGTCACATTAGCCCCTCCTGGCTATGCCCTGATTCAGGTGACCACTCCTCATAAGACCTCCGTCCTATTTCTTTCGGGATTTATCAATACTAGAGCCCGACCTCTTGTCAACGGGACTCCCGAATTCCTGATTTCCAAAATCCCGATGGACTCTTCCTTTCGAGATTTTCCCCGAAGTTCTGGATTGTTTCCACGTGTCCTCCCTCATATGGACGGTCCTCGTCGTTTCACGATTTCGCAACTTATGACCCCCTATGACACAATCCCCTATCAACTCAAATCCCTAGTATCCGAAATACCGATGGACTCTCGATCTCCGCCACGTGTCCCCCATGGATGGACGGTCTAGATCGTTTTGGGACTTCGCCAGGTGCGAAGTCAAAATGCTCCTTCCTCGTCTGTTTCCTGATGTATGAATCCCCGAAATGGGTGATCTCATGACA
This sequence comes from Picea glauca, assembly GCA_000966675.3. Taxonomy (NCBI): domain Eukaryota; kingdom Viridiplantae; phylum Streptophyta; class Pinopsida; order Pinales; family Pinaceae; genus Picea; species Picea glauca. Next base: position 93,252 of record JZKD02S2057636.1, read on the forward strand.
CGTGTCCTCCTTCCAATGAACGGTCTAGATCTATTTCGGGACTTTCACCATGGAGATTCTCGATCTCTGGTCCTCGAGACCTCCGAAATCCCAAAGTCCTAAATCCTGATAGCTCAACTATTTCGGGACTTTCCTCCTTTGCTCTATGCTTAAGGATTAAACCACATGCAACTTCCTGCCGATCCAACAACTGTCGGGTATTCTGAGTGAGATCCAACGGCTCAGAATCTCTTCTGTCTTGTGCACTCCTCCACTGCTCCCTGGACGTGGAAACTTCAACGGTCCAGATCTCTTTCACTATTTCTACGATAGTTGTGCTCCTCCTGAGCTTCTGCGCATTCTTCCTGTGCTTTGAAGAAATTCCAATGTCCAAAGGCCTCAACCTCAGATTGTTTTCCCTGCGAGCTCCACGACTTTGAGTTCTCACCTGCGCGTATAAAAACGTTGTCCCTCCTGAGCTTCTCCTTTTGAATCCTCAAAGGATTCTTCGACTTCTGCACTCCTTGCAGAGTCTTCGCACACAAAGGTGTTGTCCGTCTTGAGATTTCCCGTTACTCAGATCTTTTAAGGGATTTTATCCTTCTTCCTTCTCCTGCAGATGGAGAAATATGATGCCCTCCTGGCACTCCTTAGCTCAAGCAACCTATTGCTGAGTCTTTTAGGGTGTTCAGTAACCCTGTGAATATCCTTCTCTGGAATCTTCTTCAAATTACAGAAATCAAAGAGTTCTTATCTCCTGTGCCTATCTGCACATCTATTCAATGCCCACCTGGCAGAGTGTCTTCTCACAGAACATCCAATAGTTTTTTCCTCTCCTGTGCACTCTATGCACCTGCTCAATGCCCTCCTGGCAGAGTGTCTAGAATCCTCAGTGATTCTGACTTCTGTTGAACTCACAACAGAGTTCTCCTTTAATGCAACTTGTGCATATGCTCAATGCCCACTTGGAAGAGCTCTACATAACTCACAACAAAGTTTCTGTCTGCAACTATGTCTCTCATACAGAGCCTTAACTCCAAGGTATTAACAACCTTGAGGTCTTCCTTTGAGTTGATGATTTCAGCTGTTGTGCCTTCCTGGCATGCCTTTGTCTGAACCCACAAAATTCATAAATGCACCCTCTGTGCATGGTTTTCAGAACCTGCAGCATTCTGTCACACCCTCCTGGTGTGAAGCCTCAAAGACCTCTGAACCTGAAATCAAACAACCCCTACAAATGCATACCTACAACATACATCTACAACATATAAAGAACACATAAAGACATTCAGACAACACAGACAATATGAAAGAAAAACTGCTTCTATTTGTATTAATAAAAATGCCTCTTTACAATGTGTTCTGAGCGCGAACTTCAACAGAGTCTCGGCTCCTTCTCAAATCTCTCCGCCTACTAATCTCTTTCTGATAATACAAAGAAGATCTCTCGATCTTTTACATGAGGGGGCTCTTTGAGTTCTTCCCTCCAAACTCACCTACCCTATTCAATTACATTGAATGGCCTGTCTAGTCCAGAATCAGATCTAGATCTCAACCTTGCAAACATTCAAGGCTATCTACTCTAATGCCTGCACAAAGGCACGACTCTATGGCTCAACAACCTACAACATTAATTACATTCAAATTTCAAATTTGAAATGAGGCTGCGCCTCTTCATCCTTGAATGTGTGCACTGACGTGGGCTGGCTGGCTGGCTGGTTGACATGGAGAGATGCTCCTGCATCACACTGCTCAGCTAGAAAATTCATGAGCTCCTGCTCATGAGCTTCCCATTTCAGCTGTGGAAATCCTCCTGGATCCCAAACAAATTTCTGGAGTCTCCTTGCCCCATCTCTGTGCTATTGCTGCTGCCTTTCTACCCAGATTCTCCTTGCTGGTAGTCTCTGCTGACTCTACCATCAGCCTCATGATCTCCTCAATCACTTCGTCCAGCTACTCCAATGGCTGGCTCTGTTCTTGTAGTCTCCTCTGCTGCAAAAATTTTCTGCAGATGGACAGATCACAATGATCTCCCATGCCATCCCCTTCATATGCTTCCAACCTCACTTGTTGGATGTGCATGCCCTACACTATCACCCTTCTCTCCAGGGCTTCAATCTGTTCACACAGATCAACAAAGCTCATGTTGTCTGCCTCTTCTTCTTCAGCTTCTGCAAGCTCCAATGCTGCAATCTTTTCAGTTTCCTGGCTAAAAATATTGAGCCACTCCTCAGAATGCTCATCTTCCTCTGTTTGGGTAGCCTCCAATGTCTGCTCCAACTCTTCTTTTATGATAGTCAAAGATAGTTGTCCTTCTACTGTTGTCACTCTTCCATCAACAACAAAGACTTTGGCCTCCTCTGGGCTAAATGGTAGGAATATCTGAATTCCTCCAATCATTAGAATATTCCTCCGATCTTCCTTCTCTGTCAGCTGCATCTGCTGATCCAAGTCCACCTCTGAGCTCATCTGCTCTGTCAGCTCCTCGGGCTCAAACTCACCTCTGAGTTCATGATACCTTCAGATAGCCTCATTTCCATTCCCATGGCCACCTGGCAATTTGGAAACTTTCTGCTGCCCTCCTGGCAGTCCATGAGATCCCGCAGTGACCTCATCTCATTGCCTTCCTGGCAATGTGAAATTCTCTAGCTGTCCTCATGATAGTCTGTGAGATCCCACAATGACCTCAACTCCTTGCCCTCCTGGAAATTGGGAATTTCTGGGCTTCCCTCCTGACAATCCTTGAGATCTTTAGCTGATCCCAATTCATCTTCAATACCACTGAGATTTCTCCCAGTCTCTGGTTCACATACTTGAACCACTTCCTCAAGTCCATCGAGGTTTTCAGTATGCCTCAACCATCCTCTTAATAACCTACGTTGTCTTTTAGCCATCAACTCCTTGACTGGCCATTTTACCTTTGCCTTCCTCATGGGCCATTCATATACCCATCGCGACTTGGCATTCTACTGCATCTGCAATGAAAGCTTTTCTATCTCCGCCCTTATATCAGTGAGCTCTTCATCTATTTATTCTTTTCTCAGCAGCTCTGGGTCTTTCCTTCTAGCATATCTACAACCTTCAATAGCCATCTTGCTGTCTATCTACCCTCCTGGAAAATCTGCTGTTGTCACTCTGTAACCCCGAGTGTCTCTAGCCTCTTCCTACAGTCCCTCTGACTATCTTCTTGATTGTTGCCTACCTGCAAACAATCATCACAGAGTCTCCAACGTTCTGTCTTCCTTTGCCTTCTCCTTGCTCCCCTTGCCTAAAATATACAAACAAGATTCAAGCTCTGATACCATAAACTGATGACGCACCACCAAAGACCCTGCCTCGACAGGTCCTATGCTTGACCTCCTGATCTAAGGATTGTTCTCTTCATATTTTTCGAGCCGAATTAGCTCTCTTGATTCCCTGCTGGAATCTCAATCTCCTGATCCACAAGTCCTTCTTCTTGCCTCACAGTCTTCTGCACACGACCATGAATTTTGAGTTTCGGGACTCACAGAGTTCTGATGTCAAGAACCTCTGTCCCCTCGATCTCCTGAACACCGAAATGCCAAAATGCTGAAAAGGATTCGATCAACAATTAGCCCCCTGGGCTATGCCTTGGCCCGTATGACCACTTCTCATAAGATCGCAGTCTTATTCCCTTCGGGACTTATCAATACGAGAGCCCAACCTCTTGTCAATGGGACTCCCGAATTCCCGATTTCTGATTTCCTGAAATGGACTTTGTTACATTAGCCCCTCCTGGCTATGCCTTGAACCAGGTGACCACTCCTCATAAGACCTCTATCCTATTTCTTTTAGGATTTATCAATACGAGAGCCCGACCTCTTGTCAACGGGACTCCCGAATTCCCGATTTCTGAAATCTTGATGGACTCTTCCTTTTGGGATTTTCCCCGAAGTCCTGGATTGCTGCCACGTGTCCTCCCTCAGATGGATAGTCCTCGTCGTTTCTCGATTTCATGACTTATGACCCCCTGTGACACAATCCCCTGTCAACTCGAATCCCCGATATCTGAAATAGCGATGGACTCTCGATCTTCACCACGTGTCCCCCACATATGGATGGTCTAGATCGTTTTGGGACTTCGCCAGGTGCGAAGACAAAATGCTCCTTCCTCTTCTGTTTCTTGATGTCCGAATCCCTGAAATGGGTGATCTCGTGACATATGTCCTCCTTCCAATGGACGGTCTAGATCTATTTTGGGACTTTCACCATGGAGATTCCCAATCTCTTGTCCTCGAGACCTCTGAAATCCCAAAGTTTGAAATCCCGATAGCTCAACTATTTTGGGAATTTCCTCCTCTGCTCTACGCTTAAGGATTAAACCACGTGCAACTTCCTGCCGATCCAACAACTAATGGGTATTCTGAGTGAGATCCAATGGCTCAGAATCTCTTATGTCCTTTGCACTCCTCCACTGCTCCCTAGACGTGGAAACTTCAACGGTCCAGATCTCTTTTGCTATTTCGACGACAACTGTGATCCTCCTGAGCTTCTGCACATTCTTCCTGTGCTTGGAAGAAATTCCAATGTCCAAAGGCCTCAACCTCGGATTCTTTTCCATGCGAGCTCCATGACTTTGAGTTCTCACCTGCATGTTTAAAAACGTTGTCTCTCCCGAGCTTCTCCTTTCGAATCCTCAAAGGATTCTTCGACTTCTGCACTCCTTGTAGAGTCTTCGCACACAAAGGTGTTGTCCGTCCTGAGCTTTCCCGTTACTCAGATCTCTTAAGGGATTTTACCCTTCTTTCTTCTCCTGCAGATGGAGAAATATGATGCCCTCTTGGCACTCCTTAGCTCAAGCAACCTATTGCTGAGTCTTTCAGGCTGTTCAGTAACCCTGTGAAGATCCTTCTCTAGATTCTTCTTCAAATTACAGAACTCAAAGAGTTCTTTTCTCCTGTGCCTATCTGCACATCTATTCAATGCCCACCTGGTAGAGTGTCTTCTCATAGAACATCCAACAATTTTGTCCTCTCTTGTGCACTCTATGAACCTACTCAATGCCCTCCTGGCAGAGTGTCTAGAATCCTCAGTGATTCTAACTTCTATTGAACTCACAACATAGTTCTCCTTCAATGCAACATGTGCATATGCTCAATGCCCACTTGGCAGAGCTCTATAGAACTCACAGTAGAGTTTCTGTTTGCAACTGTGTCTCTCATACACAGCCTTACCTCCAAGTTATTCAACAACCTTGAGGTCTTCCTCTGAGTTGATGATTTCAGCTACTGTGCCTTCCTGGAACGCCTTTGTTTGAACCCGCACAATTCATAAATGCACCCTTTGTGCATGGCTATCATAACCCACAATGTTCTGTCACACCCTCCTAGTGTGAAGCCTCAAAGACCTCTGACCCTGAAATCAAACAACCCCTGCAAATGCATACCTACAACATATAAAGAACACATAAAGACATTCACACAACACAGACAATATGCAGGAAAAAATGCTTCTGTTTGTATTAATAAAAATGCCTCTTTATAATGTGTTCTGAGCGTGAACTTCAACAGAGTCTCGGTTGCTTCTCAAATCTCTCTGCCTACTACTCTCTTTCTGATAATACAAAGAAGATCTCTCAATCTTTTACATGAGGGGGCTATTTGAGCTCTTCCCTTCAAACTCACCTACCCTATTCAATTACATTGAATGGCCTGTCTAGTCCAGAATTGGATCTAGATCTCAGCCTTACAAACATTCAAGGCTATCTACTCTAATGCCTGCGCAAAGGCACGAATCTATGGCTCAACAAACTACAACATTAATTACATTCAAATTTCAAATTTGAAATGAGGTTGCGCCTCTTCATCCTTGAATGTGTGTGCTGACGTGGGCTGGCTGGCTGGCTGGCTGATGTGGAGAGATGCTCATGTATCAGTTCTCATACCCTCGACTCCTATTTATACTAAAAAGAAGCATCTAGAGGAAGATCCTTCTAGAAGTGGAAGATTCTATTAGGTCTTCTTACATCTGCCTTATTCTATTTTATTGAAAGGCCTTATTAATATTGACCTTTATTACATTCGAATATATTGTTCTACCTATGTGCGAGTTAGGACCCTAACATGTCCACCCCCTTAAAAACAACCTTGTCCTCAAGGCTTGAGATGAGGAAATTCCTGCAGAATGGTAGCTAGTTCCCAAGTGGCGTCTGCTGGAGTTGTATCTTTCCACTGGACTAGCACTTCCTTGATGGTTCTCTGATGTAGGCGACGCTCACACTGGTCCAAAACTGCTTCTGTTTGTAGCCAAATAGATCCTTCTTCAACTAACTCTGGAAGGTTGGTTTGAATTTGGCACTTAGCTCCAATCACCTTCTTTAAACATGAAACATGAAAAACATGATGTAGCTTCAAATGGCTGGGCAAAGCTAACTGATAGGTGACTTGTCCCATAGGCTTGAGCATGGTATAAGGACCATAAAATTTGGGCGCTAGCTTCTGTCAATGCTCGACCTTAAAATAAGTTTGCTTGTAAGGTTGCATTCAAAGAAACACTTGATCCCCTTCTGCAAATTGACGTTCAGAGCGACCTTGATCTTCTTGTTGCTTCATGCGATTCTGTACCATGACCAAATTCTCTTTGAGGGTACGGAGAATGGCTTCTTGAGCTGTAAGTGTTAGGTCAACCGCCTGGACCTTCAAGGCATCCGATAAGTATGAGAGAACTGAAGGTGGCTTCTGTCCATATACCGCTTCAAAAGAAGTCATG
>JZKD02S2057636.1:111330-124005 GCA_000966675.3 Picea glauca
CTTGTCTCAACCATGTACCCAACATGTACCTTAACCAAAAGCCCTCATCAATTTCATCATCCAAATATGATTTGTAACTCTATAATAGACCTGGTGTATATGCTCACATACCTGCAAACCTTCCTTAACTTTGAAAAAAAGAGACTAGCATCTTCATCAAACTTCTCACATGACTAGTTTTTGGATTAGTCAACAACCCTAACTTGAAATGATGATATCTTTGTACCTTGTTGAATTTTGGATTATTCTAGAGAGAGACCTTGTAAAGCATGCCCCGCAAAAAATGTTTGTTGAATTGATCTGAAAATGTTACACAACATACTACAGACTGTACTCTAACCAAAACATTTTGTCTCACTAAATTTGGATCTGTTATGAAGAAGTTGTGACAGTTTTACCCGAAACACCTATTTTTGACTAGTTTCGGGACTAGACACAAACCCTATTTTCCATAGAGTGTAACTCCAAAAATGCATCGACCCACAAGATAAATTTTTTACCATAGATAATTGGATATGTTTTCGCAATGGAATAGGAATTTCAAGGTTTGAATCATTCTAGAAAAAAAATTATTGCGAAAATGGTGAGATGACCTGAAAAAAACATACCTTAGAAAGCATCATCAAAAGAATTTATCTTTCCTTGAATTTCGGCCTTATTTTCTTCACTTTTATCAAAAATTCAGCTTAGATATCATTTTTTTATCTCAAAGACCTATAGGTATTCAATATGCTCAAGTGTGATTTAAATGAGAGAGCCTTGCCTCGTATTTATACTCTCCAAGTAGCTTCCTTAAAAACATCTTCTAGGTCACTTTGCCCACTTTCCTTATTTTAGGGTTAACCCACTTCTAATTTCTCCATTAAATTTATTATTTAAATAATTGATTTTGTATTCACTTTGAATTATAGTGCACTCATCACTTCACTTTAGTATTTACCTTTAAAAACTCTTAAACCACTTTGACTACTTTGACCTTTTGGGGCTTCTAGATGACATATGAGGGTCCTCCAACTTCGTAAGGCCATAACTCTCAAATAGTGAGGAGTTATGTGAAGTTCCACATACCACTAGAAATGGAATAACATGTAATATCGATATAGAATAGTATTAACTAAAAATATATCAAAACTCATACTGTTATACATCAAACAAACTTGGGTCCATTACCCAAACCTGGGTTCTCCAACTTCTCATGGCCACAACTCTCTAACCATGAGGATTTATGTGACGTTCCACATACCACCAGAAATGGCGTTCATCTCATTATTCAAAAAATAATCATGGGTTCTCTAACCATACTTCTAGGACAACTTAATTCGCAAAGTGCCTTCCTGTGAGGGATTTCACCATAAGGGGACCACTTTGGAGTTCATCCATTTCTACTTATTATCAATCATGATAAAACAATAATGAGTCATCTTTAAATAAAAAAATCTTGGGTCCATTACCCAACCTTTGTGCTACAGGGCTTTCTTCAAGGGTTGACATCAACGACAACCAACCTTAATCAACAATCATTTGGACATCTGGGATTAAGGTTAGAAGATTATACCTTACGACAATCTTCTTTCACTTTCACTTTCATGGCCAAAAATTGTTCAAATATTCATCCTTCATCGATTACCGACAGTATCAAAAGGTAGACATTTTCTTTTTCTTTTTTCCAAAATCTTTCTCTTTTGATTATTCATCCTCCTTTGTGCCATTATACATTTTTGTTTTTGGTGGAATCATCTTCTTCTTATTCAAATGTCCATCCTTCACCACTTACCTATAGTATCAGAAGGCCATCAATGCCCCAAAAAGAAAAGATGAAAGAACAAAGAAGAATATGAAGGCATTTTCTTTCTTATAAGCATCCAATTCAATGTTATAAATAGGATATCTAGGATTAAGGTTAGAAGATTATACATTATGGCAAACTTCTTAAACTTTCACTTTCATGACCAAAACTTGTTCAAATATTCATCCTTCACAGGTCACCGATAGTATCAGAAGGTAGGCATTTTCTTTTTTTCGACATCTTTCTCTTTTGATTATTCATCCTCCTTTGATCCATTACACATTTTCGTTTTTGGTGGCATAATCTTCTTATTATTCAAATGTCAATCCTTCACTGCTAACCTACAGTATTAGAAGGCCATCATTGTCCCAAATAGAAAAGATGAAAGGACAAAGAAGAATATGAAGGCATTTTCTTTCTTGTAAGCATCCAATTCAATGCTATAATTTGGATATCTGGGATTAAGGTTATAATATTATACCTTACCGAAATCAGGGTCAAATATTGATCCTTCACCGGTTACCAATAGTATTAGAAGGCATACATTTTCTTTTTCCTTTTTCCGACATCTTTCTCTTTTGATTATTCATCCTCCTTTGCGCCATTACACATTTTTGTTTTTGGTGGCATAATATTCTTCTTATTCAAATTTACATCCTTCACCGCTTACCTACAGTATCAGAAATCCACCAATGTCCCAAAAAGAAAAGATGAAAGGACAGAGAAGAATATTAAGGCATTTTCTTTCTTATAACCATCCAATTCAATGTTATAATTTAAATATCTGGGATTAAGGTTAGAATATTATAACTTACGATAATCTTCCTTCACTTTCACTTTCACGGACAAAACTTGTTCAAATATTCACCCTTCACTGATTATCGACAGTATCATAAGGCAGTCATTTTCTTTTTCTTTTTTCCGACATCTTTCTCTTTTGATTATTCATCCTCCCTTGCGCCATTTTACATTTTTCATTTTTGGTGGCATCATCTTCTTCTTATTCAAATGTCCATGCTTCACAACATACCTACAGTATTAGAAGGCCATCAATGTCCCTAAAAGAAAAGATGAAAGGAAAGAGAAGGATATGAAGGCATTTTATTTCTTATAAGCATCCAATTCAATGTTATAATTTGGATATCTTGCACTAAGGCTAGAATATTATACCTCACAACAATCTTCTTTCATGTTCACTTTCACAGCCAAAACTTGTTCAAATATTCATCCTTCACCGGTTATCTACAATATTAGAAGGCACACATTTTCTTTTTCTTTTTTCCGCCATCTTTCTCCTTTCATTATTCATCCTCCTTTGTGCCATTATGCATTTTCGATTTTGGTGGCATAATATTCTTCTTATTCAATTGTTCATCCTTCACCGCTTCCCTACAGTATCAAAAGGTCGTCGATGTCTCAAACAAAAAAGATGAAAGGACAAAGAATAATATGAAGGCATTTTTTTCTTATAAGCATCCAATTCAAAGTTATAATTTGGATATCTGGGATTAAGGTTAGAATATTATCCCTTATGGCAATCTTATTTCACTTTCACGGCCAAAACTTGTTCAAATATTCATCCTTCACCGGTTACCTACAATATCAGAAAGTAGGCATTTTCTTTTTCTTTTTTCCAGCATATTTCTCTTTTGATTATTCATCCTACTTTGCACCATTACGCATTTTCGTTTTTGGTGGCATCATCTTATTCTTATTCAAATGTCCATCCTTCACCGCTTACCTACAGTATTAGAAGGTCGTCGATGTCCCAAAAAGAAAAGATGAAAGGACAGAGAAGAATATGAAGGCATTTTCTTTCTTATAAGCATCCAATTCAATGTTATAATTTGGATATCTGGGATTAAGGTTAGAATATTATACCTTACGGAAATCTTCTTTCACTTTCACTTTCAAAACCAAAAATTGTTCAAATATTCATCCTTCACCGGTTACCGATAGTATCAGAAGGCATGCATTTTTTTTTTCTTTTTTCCGGCATCTTTCTCTTTTGATTATTCATTCTCCTTTGCACAATTACGCATTTTTTTTTATTTTGGTGGCATCATCTTATTCTTATTCAAATCTCCATCCTTGACCACTTACCGATAGTATTAGAAGGCCGCTGATGTCCCAAAAAGAAAAGATGACAGGACAGAGAAGAATATGAAGGAATTTTTTTTCTTATAAGCATTCAATTCAATGTTATAATTTGGATATCTGGGATTAAGGTTAGAATATTATACCTTACGACAATCTTCTTTCACTTTCACAGTCAAAACTTGTTCAATTATTCATCCTTCACCAGTTACGGACAATATCAGAAGGCAGACATTTTCTTTTTCTTTTTTCTGTCATATTTCTCTTTTGATTATTCTTCCTACTTTGCACCATTAATCATTTTCGTTTTTGGTGGCATCATCTTCTTCTTATTCAAATGTCCATCCTTCACTGCTTACCCACAGTAACAGAAGGCTGTCGATGCCCCAAAAATAAAAGATGAAAGGACAAAGAAGAATATGAAGGCATTTTCTTTCTTATAAGCATTGAACTCAATGTTATAATTTGGATATATGGGATTAATTTTAGATTATTATACCTTACAACAATCTTCTTTCACTTTCACTTTCACGACCAAAACTTGTTCAAATATGCATCCTTCACCGGTTACCGACAGTATCAGAAGGCATGCATTTTCTTTTTCTTTTTTCCGACATCTTTCTCTTTTGATTATTCATCCTCCTTTGCGCCATTATGCATTTTCATTTTTGGTGGCATTATATTCTTCTTATTCAAATGTCCATCCTTCACCGCTTACCTACAGTATCAGAAGGTCATCAATGTCCCAAAAATAAAAGATGAAAGGACATAGAAGAATATGAAGGATTTTTCTTTCTTCTAAGCATCCAATTAATTGTTATAATTTGGATATTTGTGATTCAGGTTAGAAAATTATACCTTACGACAATATTCTTTCACTTTCACTTTCAAGGCCAAAACTAGTTCAAATATTCATCCTTCATAGGTTACCAACAGTATCAGAAGGCAAACATTTTCTTTTTATTTTTTCCAACATATTTCTCTTTTGATTATTCATCCTCCTTTTCACCACTACGCATTTTCATTTTTGGTAGCATCATCTTCTTCTTATTCAAATGTCCATCCTTCATTGCTTACCTACAGTATCAGAAGGCCGTCGATGTCCCAAAAAGCAAAGATGAAAGCACAAAGAAGAATATGAAGGCATTTTCTTTCTTATAAGCATCCAATTCAATGTTATAATTTATATATCTCGGGTTAAGGTTAGAAGATTATAACTTACAGAAATATTATTTCACTTTCACATTCACGGCCAAAACATGTTCAAATATTCATCCTTCACCGATTACCGACAGTATCAGAAGGCACATATTTTCTTTTTCTTCTTCTCGACATCTTTCTCTTTTGATTATTCATCCTCCTTTATGCCATTTCACATTTTCATTTTTTGTGGCATCATCTTCTTCTTATTCAAATGTCCATCCTTCACTACTTACATACAGTATCAGAAGGCCGTCGATGTCCCAAAAAGAAAAGATGAAAGGACAGAGAAGAATATGAAGGAATTTTCTTTCTTATAAGCATCCAATTCATTGTTACAATTTGGATATTTGGGATTAAGGTTAGACGATTATACCTTACGAAAATATTCTTTCACTTTCACTTTCACGGACAAAACTTGTTCAAATATTTATCCTTCACCGGTTACCGGCAGTATCAGAAGGAAAACATTTTATTTTTCTTTTTCTAACATCTTTCTCTTTTGATTATTCATCCTCCTTTGCACCATTACACATTTTTGTTTTTGGTGGTATCATCTTCTTCTTATTCAAATTTCCATCCTTCACCGCTTACTTACAATATCAGAAGGTCATCGATGTCCCAAAAATAAAAGATGAAACGACAGAGAAGAATATGAAGGAATTTTCTTTCTTATAAGCATCCAATTCAATGTTATAATTTGGATATTTGTGATTAAGGTTATAATATTATACCTTATGACAATCTTCTTTCACTTTCACTTTCAAGGCCAAAACTTGTTCAAATATTCATCCTTCATCGATTATCGACAGTATCAGAAGGCAAACATTTTCTTTTTATTTTTTCCAACATCTTTCTCTTTTGATTATTCATCCTCCTTTGTGCCATTACACATTTTCAGTTTTGTTGGCATCATATTCTTCTTATTCAAATGTCCATCCTTCACCGCTTACCTACAGTATTAGAAGGTCGTCGATGTCCCAAAAAGAAAAGATGAAAGAACATAGAAGAATATGAAGGAAATTTCTTTCTTATAAGAATCCAATTCAATGTTATAAATATGATATTTAGGATTAAGGATAGAAGATTATAACTTATGGAAAACTTATTTCACTTTCACTTTCATGACCAAAACTTGTTCAAATATTCATCATTCACTGGTTACCGACAGTATCAGAAGGCATGCATTTTCTTTTTCTTTTTTCTAGCATCTTTCTCTTCTGATTATTCATCATCCTTTGAGCCATTACACATTTTCATTTTTGGTGGCATCATCTTCTTCTTATTCAAATGTCCATCCTTCACCGCTTACCTACAGTATCAGAAGGTCGTTGATGTACCAAAAAGAAAAGTTGAAAGAATAGAGAAGAATATGAAAGCATTTTATTTCTTATAAGCATCTAATTCAATGTCATAAATTGGATATCTGGGATTAAGGTTAGAATATTATACCTTATGGAAAAATTCTTTCACTTTCACTTTCAAGGCCAAAACTTGTTCAAATATTCATCCTTCACCGGTTACCGACATTATCACAAAGTAGGCATTTTCTTTTTCTTTTTTCCGACATATTTCTCTTTTGACTATTCATCCTCCTTTGCGCCATTACACATTTTCATTTTTGGTGGCATCATATTCTTCTTATTCAAATGTCCATCCTTCACCACTTACCTATACCTATAGTATTAGAAGGCCATCGATGTACCAAAAAGAAAAGATGAAATGACAAAGAAGAATATGAAGGCATTATTTTTCTTATAAGCATCCAATTCAATGTTATAATTTGGATATCTAGGCTTAAGGTTAGAATATTATACCTTATGACAATCTTCTTTCACTTTGACTTTCACGGCCAAAACTTGTTCAAATATTCATTCTTCACTAGTTATTGACAGTATCAGAAGGCATGCATTTTATTTTTCTTTTTTCTGACATATTTCTCTTTTGATTATTCATCCTTCTTTGCACCATTGCACATTTTCGATTTTGGTGGCATCATCTTCTTCTTATTCAAATCTCCATCCTTCACCACTTAGCTACTGTATCAAAAGGCCTTCGATGTCCCAAAAACAAAAGATGAAAAGAAAGAGAAGAATATGAAGGCATTTTATTTCTTATAAGCATCCAATTCAATGTTGTAATTTGGATATCTTGGATTAAGGTTAGAAGATTATACCTTACGAAAATTTTCTTTCACTTTCACAGCCAAAACCTTTTCAAATATTTTCACCCATTACCGACACTATCAAAAGGCATGCATTTTCTTTTTCTTTTTTCAGGTATCTTTCTCTTTTGATTACTCATCCTCCTTTGCCATTACACATTTTCATTTTTTGTGGTATCATCTTCTTCTTATTCAAATTTCCATCCTTCACCACTTACCTACAGTATCAGAAGGTCGTCGATGTACCAAAAAGAATAGATGAAAGGACAGAGAATAATATGAAGGCATTTTATTTCTTATAAGCATCCAATTCAATGTTATAATTTGGATATATGGGATTAAGGTTAGAATATTATACCTTACGACAATCTTCTTTCACTTTCACTCTCACGGCCAAAACTTGTTCAAATATTCATCCTTCATTGGTTACCGAAAGTATCAAAAGGAAGACATTTTATTTTTCTTTTATCCGGAACCTTTCTATTTTGATTATTCATCCCCCTTTGTGCCATTACTCATTTTCATTTTTGGTGGCATCATCTTCTTCTTATTCAAATGTCCATCCTTCAAGTCTTACCTACAGTATCAGAAGGTCGTCAATATCCCAAAAAGAAAAGATGAAAGGACAGAGAAGAATATGAAGGCATTTTTATTTATTATAAGCACCCAATTCAATGTTATAATTTGGATATCTGGGATTAAGTTTAGAATATTATACCTTACGGTAATTTTATTTCACTTTCACGGCCAAAAGTTGTTCAAATATTCATCCTTCACCGGTTACGACAGTATCAGAAGACATGCATTTTCTTTTTCTTTTTTCCAACATCTTTCTCTTTTGATTATTCATCCTCGTTTGGACCATTATGCATTTTCATTTTTTGTGGCATCATCTTCTTCTTATTCAAATGTCCATCCTTCACCGCTTATCTACAGTGTCAAAAGGCCGTCTATGTCCCAAAAATAAAAGATGAAAGGACAAAGAATAATATGAAGGCATTTGTTTTCTTATAAGAATCCAATTCAATGTTATAATTTGGATATCTGGGATTAAGGTTAGAATATTAAACCTTATGACCATATTCTTTCACTTTCACGTCCAAAACATGTTCAAATATTCATCCTTCATTGGTTACCGACAGTATTAGAAGGAAGGCATTTTCTTTTTCTTTTTTTCTGGCATATTTCTCTTTTGATTATTCATCCTACTTTGCGCGATTACACATTTTAGTTTTTGGTGGCATCATATTCTTCTTATTCAAATTTACATCCTTCATCGCTTACCTACAGTATCAAAAGGTCGTCGATGTCCCAAAAAGAAAAGATGAAAGGACAAAGATTAATATGAACGCATTTTTTTTCTTATAAGCATCCAATTCAATGTTATACTTTGGATATCTAGGATTAAGGTTAGAAGATTATACATTATGGAAATATTATTTCACTCTCACGTCCAAAAATTGTTCAAATATTCATCCTTCACCTGTTACGGACAATATCAGAAGGCAGACATTTTATTTTTCTTTTTTTAGGTATATTTCTCTTTTGATTATTCATCCTACTTTGTGCAATTACACATTTTCGTTTTTGATGGCATCATCTTCTTCTTATTCAAATGTCCATCCTTCACCTCTTACCTATAGTATTAGAAGGTTTTCAATGTCCCAAAAAGAAAAGATGAAAGGACAGAGAAGAATATGAAGGCATTTTCTTTCTTATAAGCATCCAATTCAATTTTATAATTTGGATATCTGGGATTAAGGTTAGAAGATTATACTGGTTACTGACAGTATCCGAAGACAAGCATTTTCTTTTACTTTTTTCCGTCATCTTTCTCTTTTGATTATTCATCCTCCTTTTACGCCATTGCACATTTTCATTTTTTGTGGCATCATCTTCTTCTTATTCAAATGTCCATCCTTCACCGCTTACCTACAGTATCAAAAGGTCGTTGATGTCCCAAAAAGAAAAGATGAAAGTACAAAGAACAATATGAAGGCATTTTTTTTCTTATAAGCATCCAATTCAATGTTATAATTTGGTTATTTGGGATTAAGGTTAGAATATTATACCTTATGGCAATCTTCTTTCACTTTCACGTCCAAAAACTTTTCAAATATTCATCCTTCACCGATTACTGACAATATCAGAAGGCAGACATTTTCTTTTTCTTTTTTCCGGCATATTTCTCTTTTGATTATTCATCCTACTTTGCACCATTACACATTTTCATTTTTGGTGGCATCATCTTCTTCTTATTCAAATTTCCATTCTTCACCTCTTACCTACAATATCAGAAGGTTGTCAATGTCCCAAAAAGAAAATATGAAAGGACATAGAAGAATATGAAGGCATTTTCTTTCTTATAAGAATCCAATTCAATGTTATAATTTAGATATTTGGGATTAAGGTTAGAAGATTATACCTTACAACAATCTTCTTTCACTTTCTCTTTCACGGCCAAAACTTGTTAAAATATTCATCCTTCATTGGTTACCGACAGTATCAGAAGGCATGCATTTTATTTTTCTTTTTTCCGACATCTTTCTCTTTTGATTATTCATCCTCCTTTGCACCATTACAAATTTTCTATTTTGGTGTCATCATATTATTCTTATTCAAATCTCCATCCTTCACCACTTACYGACAGTATSAAAAGGTCGTCGATGTCCCAAAAAGAAAAAGATGAAAGGAAAAAGAAGAATATGAAGGCATTTTTTTTCTTATAAGCATCCAATTCAATGTTATAATTTGGATATTTGGGATTAAKGTTAGAAGATTATACCTTACCAMAATCTTCTTTCACTTTCACGRCCTTCACTGGTTACCGACAGTATCAGAAGGTAKGCATTTTCTTTTTCTTTTTTCCATCATATTTCTCTTTTTATTATTCATCCTGCTTTGTGCCATTACRCATTTTTGTTTTTGGTGGCATCATCTTCTTATTATTCAAATGTCCATCCTTCATCGCTTACCTACYGTAACAGAAGGCCGYCGATGTCCCAAAAACAAAAGATGAAAGGACAGAGAAGAATATGAAGGCATTTTCTTTCTTATAAGCATCCGATTCAATTTTATAATTTGGATATCTGGGATTAAGGTTAGATGATTATACTGTACAACAATCTTCTTTCATTTTCACTTTCATGACCAAAATTTGTTCAAATATTCATCCTTCATAGGTTACCGACAGTATCAGAAGCCATGTATTTTCTTTTTCTTTTTTTCAGCATCTTTCTCTTTTGATTATTCATCCTCCTTTGCGAAATTACGCATTTTTCATTTTTGGTGGCATCATCTTCTTCTTATTCAAATGTCCATCCTTCACCGCTTACCTACAGTATCATAAGGTTGTCAATGTCCCAAAAAGAAAAGATGAAAGGACAAAGAAGAATATGAAGGCATTTTCTTTCTTATAAGCATGCAATTCAATGTTATAATTTGGATATCTGGGATTAAGGTTATAAGATTATACCTTAAGGAAATCTTCTTTCACTTTCACTTTCACAGCCAAAACTTGTTCAAATATTCATCCTTCTCTGGTTACTGACAACATCAGAAGGCATGCATTTTCTTTTTCTCTTTTTCGTCATCTTTCTCTTTCGATTATTCATCCTCTGCTCCATTATGCATTTTTTGTTTTTGGTTGCATCATATTCTTCTTATTCAAATGTCCATCCTTCACCACTTACCTACATTATCAAAAGGCGTTCAATGTCCCAGAAAGAAAAGATGAAAGGACATAGAATAATATGAAGGCATTTTGTTTCTTATAAGCATACAATTCAATGTTATAATTTGGATATATGGTATTAAAGTATGAATATTATACCTTATGGAAATATTCTTTCATTTTCACTTTCACGGCCAAAACTTGTTCAAATATTCATCCTTCACCGGTTATCGACTGTATCAGAAGGCAAACATTTTCTTTTTCTTTTTTCTAACATCTTTCATTTTTTATTTTTCATCCTCCTTTGATCCATTATGCATTTTCATTTTTGGTGGCATCATATTCTTATTATTCAAATGTCCATCCTTCACCGCTTACCTACAGTATCAAAAGGTCGTAAAAGTCTCAAAAAGAAAAGATGAAAGGACAAAGAAGAATATGAAGGCATTTTCCTTCTTATAATCATCCAATTCAATGTTATAATTTGGATATCTGGGATTAATTTTAGAAGATTATACCTTACAGAAATCTTCTTTCATGTTCACTTTCACGGCCAAAACTTGTTCAAATATTCATCCTTCACTGGTTACCGACAGTATCAAAAGGAAGGCATTTTCTTTTTATTTTTTCTGGTATCTTTCTCTTTTGATTATTCATCCTCCTTTGTGCCATTATGAATTTTCGTTTTTTGTGGCATCATACTCTTCTTATTCAAATGTCCATACTTCACCACTTACCTATAGTATCACAAGGCCGTCAATGTCCCAAAAAGAAAAGATGAATGGACATAGATGAATATGAAGGGAATTTCTTTCTTATAAGCATCAAATTCAATGTTATAGTTTGGATATCTAGGATTAAGGTTAGAATATTATAACTTACAACAATATTCTTTCACTTTCACTTTCAGGGCCAAAACTTGTTCAAATATTCATCCTTCGCCGATTACCGACAGTATCAAAAGGCATGCATTTTCTGTATCTTTTTTCCGACATCTTGCTCTTTTGATTATTCATCCTCCTTTGCACCATTATGCATTTTAGTTTTTGTTGGCATCATCTTCTTCTTATTCAAATGTCCATCCTTCACCACTTACCTATAGTATCATAAGGTCATCGATGTGCCAAAATGAAAAGATGAAAGGACAAAGAAGAATATGAAGGCATTTTCTTTCTTATAAGCATCCACTTCAATGTTATAATTTGGATATCTGGGATTAAGGTTATAATATTATACCTTACGACAATCCTCTTTCACTTTCACTTACATGGCCAAAACTTGGTCAAATATTCATCCTTCACCGGTTACCGACAGTATCAAAAGGCAGACATTTTCTTTTTCTTTTTTCCGACATCTTTCTCTTTTGATTATGTTATAGGTATGAACTAACTGAGAGGGGAGGGGGGGGGTGAATCAGTTAGTGTAGATTATTAACAATTTCCCTGGTTTTAGCTTTGTATCTTTAGTGGCAGTGAGTCTTTACTGTGAAATTCAGAGTTATGAACATAAAGCAGATAACATAAAGAATAGAAATCACACACAACATTCACTCACAAGTATGAGACACAGAATTTTCAAGAGGAAACCCAATCAGGGAAAAAACCTCATCTTCTTAGGATGTTAAGTAGGCACCAACTGCGTTACATCTCATCTTTTATGAGAACCAACTCATAGAGGCTACAACCTCTGATTACCAGCACCAACTGGCTGAGAGCCCCAACTCCCACAGAATCCCAGCACCCACTGGGTGGAAGC
>JZKD02S2057636.1:132587-143135 GCA_000966675.3 Picea glauca
ACACACACACACCTATACCCTTCTATCCCCCTTGATCCTTACCCAACGCTGTCTCTCTACCTCTCCCGCTTCCTCCCTATCTCTCTCTAACCCCTCACTCTCTCTCCCCCACACTACCCCTCTACCCCACTCTCCTTCTCTCTCCCTCTCCCACTATCCACCTCCTCTTTCCCTCTTTAACTCTCTTGCATCCTCCCTCTCTGTCTCTACCCTCTCACTCTCTCTCCCTATCACTCTTCAACTCTCTCTCTCTATCACCTCCACACCTCTCTTCCCCTTGCTCCTTATCCCTCATCTATCTGTGTCTGTGTCTGTGTGTGTGTCAATATTCCCTTTCTCTACTTCTCTTCCTCTCTCTCTCTCTCTCTTCCCCCAATCTCTCCTACTATATCTCCCTTCCTCTATTTATCTATCCCTCCCCCACAAAAAAAACCCCACCCTTGGCTCTTTTTGTCTCTCCTTCCCTCCCTCATTTTCCTCTGTCTCTCTCTATCTCTCTCTCCCCTTTGGACCATAGCATGAGGGTGGTCATGGTAGAGGAAAGGGACCAACAGGAGAGGGAATCAATGGCCCAGGGGAAGATGGGGATGAAGGTATAGGAAAGGGGAGAGAAACCAAGGTGGAGGGGGAGGAAATGTGGAGGCAAAGGAAGAGAGGAGGTGAGTGAGAGCCAGAGACGAGATGGATATAGGTGATACTAGTGGAGGAAATCATGAAGGGGTGGTATGATAGGGAGAAAGGGTGAAGAGGTGAATGATCGATAAAGGAAAGGAGGGAGGATCGAAGGGACAAGGGGTATAACAATGAAGGGGGGAGAGGAGAGGATTCAAGGGAGGGGAAGAGGGTAAGGGAGGTGTGGTGGGATATGTAGGTGAGAAGTGGAAAAGGGTTGATGGGTGAGGGAGGGGGAGTAGTGGGCATGAAGGATAGGAGGTAAAATCCATTGGAGGGATGGGAGAGAAGAGGATAAGATATGGAATGTGGATGGGTATGGGAGGCAAAGGGTGAGGTCGAAGAAGAGAGGGAGATAGGTGGGCATGAGGGTGTGGAGAGAGAGGAGAAAAGGGGGAGGTGAGAAAAGGTGAAGGCTAGATGGCTAGGATAGGGTGGAGATGAGGGGGTGGTGCAAGAGAGGCAATGGGGGGCGAGGTGAGAAGAGGAAAAGGGTGGATGGGTAGGGGAGGGAAATAGATGACACCATGATATGTGGCCATGAGGGGGAGGGTTGATAGGGGTGAAGGGAGAGGAGGTGAAGAGAGGAATATTTGTGCATAAAAGTATGTGCATGCTCTAGAATGTGCATGCCTTCCTCGAGCACGTTCAGGTTCTTTTCATTTCAAAAACATTTCAAGCGGGAGTGGTGACTAGTGTACATGTTTTCTTGAGTTGGTTTCCTTGTATATAGGTTTAGGATGAAACAATTGGTGGTATGGGCTACAAATACATTAAAATTTCCATTTTTATGAATACCTCTCAATAAATCTGACATTATTTTTCTATAGGCTACAAAAATCAATTGTCGATTAAACTATAGATACATATAGAGTCAACTATAAAGATTCCAAATATACAATGTTTTTTAAAAATTAATAATTTTTACTATTTTTAATATATTTTTGTCTTGATATACCATAATCATAAAATACATACCTTTTTTATTTCTACTATATCATTTTTTCTCCTTAACCATTTTTAAAATAAATTATACACTACACTAGTATAGACTAATATCTACAATATAAAAATAAATAAACAAATGTTTGATAATGTTGAGACTATTGTAGCTAGAACTAACATATAACACTTTGCAATTTTAAGGATATAATTACTTTCATAATTTTAAAAAATATAAAATTAATATTAAAAAATTTGAAAAAATAGCTGTGCAGAAGAACAATGTGTTCTCTATAGTTTTACAGTTTTATTTAAGGAAATTACATCATTTGGGTACTCAAAGTTGGCACTAACGAAAACATATGAATTATAGTTTTCATGAAAAATAACATAAAATTGTTAGGAAAACTCAAATTTCATTGTCATACACAATTTCTATAAATAAAAAATTATATATTCGGAAAAATATTTAATTTTCCTACATTCCATGTTTCACTCAATATTCAAATTAATTCTGAAAGTACCTCAAATCATCGGTCCAAGTTAATATATTGTTGTTTTTCCATGTTTTCATTTCCACTAACGCATCATGAGAGACCATCATTAGCTTGCACCTACCCTTAAGGGATTCTCCATCGTAGCATTTTTTTATTGGAAATAGTTCCCATGCAGGTGGGCATAATTTATCCATGGTTTTCATAATAGTGATGCCAAACATTCTATTACAGTCATAGTATGGTATATTAGCACTTATATAAGGAAAGCTCCATTAGAAAATGATTGAGATAAGACACAACAACAACCAAAATTCATGAATTATATTCTAATTCTCACAACTCACCATGTGTATCCCTAAGTCCATGTATTTCAATTCCCCCACTAATTCCAAAGTTGATATGACTTAGGATAACACAAGGTAAAGGACTTTGCTTTATATCGATAATATATTATTATTTCTCTTTGGCCCCCTTTTAGCCCACTAAATCCCCCCTTTATTTCATCTCTTGTGGAATAATATCCCCCCATGTTTTTTTATCATTCTCTCTCTGCAACCAGTGATGTATTTTTCTTTATTATTAACCTTCAATGTACAATATTTACATATTACATCATTTTACCCTCATCACCCTTATTTTTAACCTAGTCCATTTCATTCCTCTCTTTATTATGATTGCAGTGGCACCCTTCACTTTTGAGCCTTTTGTTTCCCACTGTCCCACCCCTTTCTGTGACACCCTTATTTGACACCTATCCCATTGGACTCCTCTCTTTGTCTTGATCACCCTATACATCTCATTTTTTGTGGCCCGGTTTCCATCCCAACACCTCATCCACTACCGAAGTCCCTACCATGAAAACCACCAGAGCTCATAC
The DNA here is from genome assembly GCA_000966675.3 of Picea glauca. NCBI lineage: Eukaryota > Viridiplantae > Streptophyta > Pinopsida > Pinales > Pinaceae > Picea > Picea glauca. The sequence continues at coordinate 135,576 of JZKD02S2057636.1, forward strand.
CCAAGAAGTCTAGGATACTAGGTTGTCCATCTTAGAAACAAAAATGGACTCCATCACCACTACCATACGAGCCGAAGTCAAAGAGTCCCTCCAAGTAGAACTACATGTAGTCATCCGTGAATCCATGTAGCAATTCAAAAAAGGTAATAAGGTAGATCCCAATGCAAAGGATCCTCAACATTACCATTATGATCATACTCATTCATCCCACTCCCCTTCGGGTTCTCCACACTCTTGGAATAAGGTTCCCAAAGTTGACATGCATCAATTTGATGGATCCAACCTAACAGGGTGGGTCTCTCAAATGGAACAATACTTCTCCCTCCATAATATTTGGGATGATGACACCAAACTCCATGTAGGGGTTTTGTACCTGGATCAAGAACGATGGCAGTGATGGTGGTGGCATAAGAAATGTTATCTAGTATTACCCACTTGGAACATGTTCACTAAAGGAATCTGTGCCCATTTTGATGGGGAATCACATTTTTTGGGTAGGCTCACCAAGCTGCACAAAACTAGATCATTCATAGATTTCATCATGACCTTTGAACAGTTGGATATCAGGACTGATGGATTATATGATGCATTTTACCTTGAATGTTTTATCAGTGGCTTAAAGGAATCCATTTGGGCTCATGTGAACATGCAACATCCTACTACTTGGTTGTAGGAATTTCAATTAGCAATGGAAGCCAAGACCATCCTTCAGGCCCCACCCATGAAGGTTCCAGTTCTCACCCATCCTTGCCCTAGGGCTCACCCAAATCTGATACAAACATTGAAGGTCCAAAAGGTATCTCCAAAAAAAATGGTGGAACGTCACAAGAAATGACTTTGCTACTATTGTGATGAAAAGTATTCCCCAGGGCATAAATATAGAGAACAAAATTTCTTCAAAATTGATGCATCAAATTCCTCTCCCTATGAATACATCCCATTAGATAATCCTCTTGACCATGAGGAGGCTCAACCACGTGATCATGTCGACACTCCATTTGTAACCCCTGTGGAGAAAGAGGAACTCGTCATATCTCTTCATGCACTCTCGGGTATTTCGACCCCCCAAACATCGAATATCAAGGGATACATCAAACATAGGTTGTTGGTGGTATTAATTGATAGTGGTAGCACCAATAATTTTATTCATCGTAGGCTTGCTGATGAGATCCATTTTTTTCCGCCCTGTCTCTAATTTTCAAATCCTCGTCGCTAATGGTGGTACTATGAAGTGTGGGGGTCATTGTGAGAATGTCAAACTCCCAATGGGTGATTATGATATGAAAACCCACATGTTCTCTATTGTCATGGGTGGTTGTGATATTGTATTAGGAGTGGAATGGCTTCACACTCTAGGGCCAATCACAATGGATTATCAATAATTATATATGAGCTTCACCCAAGGTGCTCACCCCTATACCCTCAAAGGTATCCAAGTGGGCTCTCCTGAAATGATAAGCTCTCACAGGATGGAAAAAGTTTTGAACAAAGGAAACCATGGCTTGATTTCTAAATTTAATTCCATCAATATCACTAAACATGCCTCTCAGGTAGTTCCTTCTAGCCTGCAACTTATCTTGGATAGGTACCCCAAGGTGTTTGAGGTTCCCACAACCTTACCACCTTCCAGGGGTGAGCATGATCATAACATCCCTCTCCTTTGGGGAAATTAAACCCCCAATGTACATCCCTACAGATATCCATTTTCTCAAAAAAATGAAATAGAAAATATGGTACAGGAATTATTGGAGGCGGGGGTAATTCGCCCTAGTACTAGCCCATATTCTTCACCAGTGGTGATGGTCTTAAAGAAATAAGGTACTTGTCACATGTGCCCTCATTTTCATGCCCTAAATAAAGTGACCATCAAAGATAAGTTTCCCATTCTCATAATTGATGATCTGTTGGATGAACTCCAAGGTGCCTATGTATTCACCAAATTATACCTTTGCTCAGTCTTTCAATAGATTCAGATGAAGGAGGTAGATATTCTGAAGACTACTTTTAGAATGCATGAAGGACATTATGACTTCTTGGTCATTCCTTTTGGCCTTTGCAATGCCCCATCCAACTTTCAAAGTCTCATGAGTAAACTACTGAAACCTTACCTTCAGAATTTTGTCTTCATTTTATTTGATGACATACTCATTTACATCCGCATTTGGGATAGACACCTTCTTCATGTGGACAAAGTCGTTCACTTGCTACAGGAAAACCAATTGTTTGTCAAAAACACCAAATTTTCATTTGGAGTTAGCGAAGTGGAATACTTGAGACACAATGTCAGTCACGATGAGGTAAAAGTGGACCCAAAAAATATACAAGCTATGCAGGAGTGGCTGCGACCCATGACCTTAAAACACCTAAGGGGTTTTCTTGGTCTCATAAGATATTGCACAAAATTTTTCCACCATTATGGAAAAATTTCTAATCCCTTGACCGACCTCCTTAAGAAGAATGCATTTCATTGGACACTTTTTGCTGAAGAAGCTTTCATAGAATTAAATAAGGCCATGTACACTACTCTTGTCCTAGAAACTCCTAACTTCAACAAAACCTTTTTGGTGGAATCAAATGCTTCTGACATTGGTATAGGCATAATGATCACACAAGATGGTCGACCTTTGGTATTTACTAGCCAAGCATTGAGTGGCCACAATTTAGGCAGATATATGTATGAAAAATAAATGATGGCCATTATCCATGCCGTGCACACACGGCGGCCATATCTCTTGGGATGTCATTTTCATATCAAAACCAATCACCATAGTCTGAAATATTTTTTGGAGCAACAATTATTCTTTCCAGAACAAAATAAGTGGTTGATCTAAATGTTGGGTGATGATTATGAAATCATATACAAAAAGGGAAAAGATAATATAGTAGCAGATGCATTGTCAAGACAAGATGAGGAGGATGACTCCCTCTTTTACTTATCCTTACCGGTCCCTGATTGGATTGAAGAAATATGCCAAGAGTGGCTAACACACGTGAATATCTCCAAGTTAATTCAATGCCTTCAGGAGGACCCTAATTCTCTGATCGACTACACTTGGCAAGACAATATTCTCATATATAAGGATCATCTAGTTCTATCAACCTCTTCAACACTCAAGCAGAGGCTCTTAAATGAGTTGCACTCATCAGCTATTGTGGGTCACTCGGGGTTCCAAAATACATATGCGTGTGTCCGTCGTAATTTTTTTTGGGCAGGAATGGAGAAGGATATCCTTCACTTTGTTATAGAATGTGAGGTGTGCCAATGTAATAAAGGTGAAACTATCAAGTCTCCAGGTGCCCTACAACCCATTTCCATTCCATCTTCTATGTGGAAAGAAATCTCCATGGGTTTTATAGTGGGCCTTCCTAAAGCTGGGAACAAGTCCGACATAATGGTGGTGGTTGATCGCCTCTCCAAGTATCCTCATTTTTTTTCATTACCCCACCCTTTCACACCAGCACTAGTAGAACAAGTTTTCCTTGATCAGATTTTCAAGTTACATTGCATGCCCACCTCTATTGTATCTGACCATGACCCAACTTTCACCAACACATTTTGGTAAGAGTTTTTTAAATTGTAAGGCACCCAACTGGACATGAGTAGAACCTATCACCCCCAGTATAACGGCCAAACATAAGTGGTCAAAAAATGTTAGGAAACCTACTTCGGTGTTTTTATTCATACAAACAACACCAGTGGGCGTAATGGCTCCCCTTGATAAAATGGTGGTACAATAATTCCTATTATACGACCACTAAAATGACCCCATATAAAGAAATGTATGGTCTAGACCCACCTACAGTCACTACCTATCTTCCAATCACATAAAAGGTCCAATATATTGATTCAATGTTGCAATGTCGCACAACCACCATAACAGCTAAGAAGTATAACCTCCACATGGCCCAAAATTGCATGAAGCAATAGGTGGACCAACATCATTCATAAATGGTTTTTTGGGAAGGTGATCAGGTGTTTATCCAGCTCCAACCTTACAATAAAACATCTCTCAAATATCATGGAAATCACAAGTTAGAAACAATTTTTTATGGGCCCTACTGGATCATCAAGCATATTGGTTCAATGGCCTACAAATTCGCCCTTCCTGCTACTTCCAAAATCCATCTAGTGTTCCATGTTTCCTATCTGAAGAAAGTGGTGGGACAACATTGTAGGGTCCAAACCATCCTTCCAGAATTAGATGAATAAGGATCCCTTTGGCTCCAACCAGAAGCAGTCATCAATCAACATGAATGTCAGTTGTGTGGAAGAACTATCAAGGAAGTGTTGATCAAGTGGAAGGACACATCACTAGAGGATGTGACTTGGGAACCAATGACCATACTCCAGCAGTTTCTGCACCTACAGCCTTGAGGACAAGGTTTTTTTTGAAGGGGGGGGGGTATGTTAGGATCTGATCCCAACCCTTCTCTATGGGTCATTAGTTAATAGGATATGTTTTCTATGTCATAAAGGATGACATTAGTTAATAGGCCTAATAAATAAAGGATAATAAGCCAGTGTAAGAAGATCTAATATAAGCTTCCACTTCTAGAAAGATCTTCCTCTAGAAGTTTCCTTAGAAGGTAGAATTAGTATAAATAAGAGTAGGAGGCATTGGATATTTTTTCTTGAATATTATCGTAATAGAGATCTTCTCTGCTGGAGGTTTCCCCCTCGAAGAGGCAAGTGGATATTACTATCATTAATAAAGGTGCTCTTTCTGGTGTTATTATGGTATTATTCTGATATTGTTCTGGATACATCATTGTTGTTTTGTCATTGCTTTCTAAATATTTATGTTCTACATAATATATTATATCTGGAATATTTCAATGACTCTTTTCCAGAGCACCATGACCTTCATGTCTAGACAATGACATAGTTAGGATCATGTACATACTTTTCAATAATGACACATTAAATTCATCATGCACTTTAATGGAAGTAGTTAATGCAAACATGCATGCAATTGGTCCTATTATATCTGATATCTCAAATGGACCATAGAATCTAGCTGCTAGCTTGGTGCAGTTTCCCAACTTCAATGAACTCTTCTTTGGATTTACTTTCAAAAATGCATGCTCTCCAAATTTAAATTTCCTTTGTATCCTTTATTTATCCACATAACTCTTTTTTCTTTCTTGTTCTACCTTCAAATGTTTTTTAATATTAATCATTTTCTCTTCTATCTCTCTGAGCAAATTTATCCCAAGTACTACACTGTCTGTTGGATTATCCTAGTCAACTGGAATATTGCATATTCTATAATATAAAGTTTCAAATAGAATCATATTTAATGAAACTTGATATCCATTGTTATAGGAAATTTCAACCAAATTAAATTAGTCCTCCCACCTGGATGGCTTATCCATCATACACATTCTCAACATGTTTTCAATCAATCGATTAACTCTCTCTATTTTCACATTCATTTGTGGATGACACGCTATACTAAAATTCATAATTTTGCTAAATAATTTGAATAGTCCTTTCCAAAATTTTGAACTAAACTTTGGATCTTTGTCTAAGACAATTTCTTTAGGTACTCTATGCAACCTAGAAATCTCCTTCATATAAATATATGCAATATTATATGCCTTATGAATCAATTTAACTATAATAAAATGAACATTTGTTTTCAATTTATCTACCACTATGATTATTGAATCTTGTTGCCTTGTTATATTGGGAAACTTAGTGATAAAATCAATGATTCCTAGTTCCCATTTCCACCCTAGAATTAGTAAGGGTTGTATCAACCCTATTGGATGTCTATGCTCATCCTTTACTCTTTGACATTCCATACACCTGGCTATGTAATCAGCCACATCCTTTTTCATTCTAGGTCAAAAGTATTTGCTTCTTATTACTACAATTGTCTTATATTAACCATGATATCCATCATATGAAACATTGTGCATTTGTTTCAATCCCAACTTTCTAATTCATGAGAATAGAAACATACAATTTATTTCAATACCAACTCTCATCATTTCCTTACTTGAAAAAATATTATTTCACCATGTAAGGATTATTGGCCCAAGAAACGTGTAGCAAATGTAAAGATCCAAGAACTTTTGATCAAACACGTTGTTTATTGATGGTATCCAATGAAGGGTGTTGAATGAACTCGAAATTTTTTTCTCAAGGGAATTCACATGAATATTATGGTCGAAAAAGTGGTAATGGGGTGCTGAGAAATGCACTCATCGAGGAAGCATTCCTGATTTTCTAGCTTCAACATTACTTGAACTGCCATGGAGGTTGCACATGCATTCCTCATAATGAACAAACACTTAGGAACGTTCTCCTCCCGAAGACCATGCATGTGCTCTAGGAGCGTGTGTGCCTCTGGGGAAAAATATTTTTATTGCTTGTAGCTAGTATATTTCACCGATAAATGTCATGCATTTTAGGTGACGTTGAGAAAATTTAGGAAATAAAATTGACGGAAACTGGAAAAATCCCTATCAAACTTTGTTTATGTCATCTTTGATTGATTCCAGGAAATTATTTTGATGGAATTTGATTTTTTTATTTCATAATTTTTTTAAATGATGAAAAAATTAAAAAGAATTATCTTATTAAATTGTAGTACACTTATTTAGTATGGAACCTAGAGAGAACCCAAACCTAGCATCACCATAATAAGACACACCAAACCCCAACCCACTGCCGAAAAACATAAAAATGGAAATTGATGTAGGATTGAGATTTCTTAGAACCCTTATATAGGACTTACGAAATACTAGAGATCCCTCACAGTTGTCATTGGCCACTTCCCTAGAAACCATTGTATATTCCATTGCAAATTTCCAAGGCTAGTTAAATAACATTCCTAATTACAGAGAAAAAATGTATGAATATTTAAGAAGACCTTAGCATTTAAAAACAAGACCCACTGACATTGTTTATTGACTCTAGAATTGGATTATAGCCACCAATCACAAAGAGACACATTTGTATGGACTAGTGAACCTTCCAATGATTTATATACAATTGAATGGATAGGAGGTTTATGGTCTTTGAAAAACCTCCCTGCAATGATAGGGAGGTGTCTCTGTATTTCCTAAGAAAATTATGGGTAGAGTTTTTTTTACATCACTATGTCAACTACTTTGACATTGCTGAGTTCTAGGGGGTGGGCCTTGTGTTTGTGTAGGACATTTAAAATGCTATGTGTGACCCATTGTTAATTCCTCATCCTCCTAGGAGGATGCCTAACCCCCCTACCTAGCATCCTCCCATAGTGAAAATCATAAGCCAATCCCAGAAATCAATATCGACCTTAACCCATACCCTGGTGCAACACAACACATTTATAGCATTATCTCACTAGGCGTGACATTTAGGAGATTTTGACGGAGGATTTGGGCCTTCAAGAACTGCAGTAGAGTCGAGCTAAGACAAGACACATGGAACTAGTTTGTGTGACCCTCACAAATGCTTGAGCTATATGGATATTTTTTATGGGCCAATGGAGGCCACTAGACATAATAGTTTCATGGAAGAGGTTAGCAACTCGATCATCTCTATCTTATTCTTTGATTATATAT
>JZKD02S2057636.1:175103-198382 GCA_000966675.3 Picea glauca
AGATCAGTTTAACCACTGAAAGGTAGATCATGGAGAGAAACAACATGTATAAAAATGGAATACCATAGTTTGATGGACAAAAGTATGCATTTTGGAGCATAAGGATGAAAACATATATATAGGCGCAGGGATTTGAAATTTGGCAATCAATTGTAGATGGATACACAACACCAATAGTTCCGCCGACAAATGAAAAAGAAATAAAACTCGGTCAGAATAACTCCAAAGCCACTAATTCACTTTTGAATGGTCTTGGAGAATCAATATTCACCAAAGTTTCACATTGTAAATCCGCTAAAGAGATTTGGGACAAACTTCAAAATATTTATGAAGGAGATTCAAAAGTCAAAGCAACAAAGCTTCAAAATTACAGAGGTCAATTCGAACAACTAAAGATGAAGGAAGATGAGAATATTGCAACTTAATTTTTACGAGTCGATGAAACAATAAATAAAATCATGGGATTGGAGAATAAATCAAAGAATTTGTAATTGTTCAAAAGGTACTAAGATCTCTTCCTATGATATTTAACCCTAAGATATTAGCACTAGAAGAAAGAGAAGATCTGAACTCAATAAGCATGAACAAATTACATGGAATCTTCACAGCATATGAAATGAGAACTGAACAAGAAAATATAGATACAAAAGAAGCACCCTTCAAAGAATCTGAAAATTCAGAGAAAAAGGGAAAGAAAAAATAAAAATAACATAGCAACAACAGTGATGTCTTAGAAGATGATGAAGAAGTGTCCAACTTTGTCAAAATATTGAACAAGGGAACCAATGATGATGCCGTTGACGCCCTCACTCCACCCACAGGTCGGAAGGTCTACGTCAACACACGGGATCTTTCCTTTCACACGGCTCGAAGAACTCTTAATCGATTCTTCTATTTCCCTATCGGGAAATCTGCACCCACGACAAACTCTTCACCGGATCCCCTCTTCACACTCGGGGGATCGGACTTTGCAACTTCGCGAGGTCAGTGGTCGAGCGTTGGACTCTCGAATCCCCGAATCCCGATACAGTCAACACTGACCCTTCTCTTTTCCCTTTTGGGATTTTCTCTATCACGATTTCGACACTCGCGATGTCGAACAACTTGTAGCCCCGACTCTTGAATCCTGATTTGCTGAAAATCTGACACACGCGCGAGTTGACTTTCAATGCCTCACCTCATCGGCATTTCGGAGTTCACAATATCGCAATTCCTAATGCAGATGTTTTTGGACTTCCACCCACGAAACCCCGATATGACCAACCCCGAGTAAATCTGATGGTCCTTGTGACTCAAATCTACAGTCCTACCCCTCCTAAGATTTGAACCTTTAGAGAATACGTCATCGTATCTCCCCTGTTCCTTCGTGAGATCTGACAGCTCACGGAACTTCATGAAATCTCCTCTCTGAATTTCATCCGTCTGTTCCTTCCCTCTGAGAGCTCGTCCTCCTGTGGCCCTTTTCTACTACGCTTTCCTTCAAACCTTTAAGGTGCTTGGACTTTTACCCCCTTCGACTCATTCGAAGGTTCAATCCTTCTGCGCTTCCACGACTCAACGCATTTTGGGAAAATCCCTGCATGCACTCCTTGCGGCAAATTTTCAAACACTTTTAAGTGTTGAAATCCATTCGACTCTGCGCACACCTGCAACATAAGTCTCTAGATGTTTTACTCAGGTTCACAACCCTGAGACTTCACTTGGCCTGCGCACTCCTTGCACGGCTCCTGTGCCTGTCTGCACTTCTGAATGAACGAGAACAAAAGCTACCTATCTGAACCCTCTGTCAATGCACTCCTTGCAGACACGTCGACTGCACTCCTTGCAGGAACCCTTGTTCAGATAGAGAAACAATTGAAACTCATTCCTTCTTCCTTTTAGACTTCAAACTCAAAACATGAAATCATATACACATAGCATAAAATAAAATGCATCACAGGAAGCAAACATTCATGATCATATCATTCAGCATCAATACACAGAGAACAAACACAAAACCATGAATTTGAATCAACTCTTTCTATTAATCCAAATATCTGTACATGGGTGTTCTTACACAACTTTCTGCATGCTCTTGCTCCAATCTTCCATTATGTTACAATACACAATGAGGGTGTCTATATCCCTTTTCCCTCTTGCGTTCTAAAACTGTCTAATCTAGAATTAAATTCTATCTACCTGCATTAACTACTTTAAATGCCTTCTACCTACTAAGGATGAGAGCAAATCGCTCAAGGTCCATTTACATTATACAAGTGCGCCTCTTCTTAATGGCTTCATTTAAGATTGTGCAACAATTTCAAGGTGATTTTCAAAATTTGCACTGGCGCTTGTCCAGTTGTCTGTTGTCTCCACGTTGGCTCGCTTGATGTTGGCGATGCTCCTGCATCAAATGACATGTATAGAGGTAAGCTTCCTTTGATTTGTTTTAATTTTGATGGTATTGGTCATTTTCCTAACAAATGTCCTCATAAGAAAAAGAGAAATGATGAAGGTTACTCAAATAACAAACAAACATATAAAGGCAAAAGAACCGCAAAGAAATCTTTCAAGAAGAGATTATGCACCAAAGAAGACATCTCATCATCAGATGAAGATGAAGCCAGTGATGGAATAGTTCTATTCATGGCAGTAGAAGACTCTGATAAAAAAGACTCCAAAGAATAGTATGAAGAGGTCGAAGAATAATATGAAGAAGCTGAAGAAGAATATGAAGAGGCATAAGTTGACTACCAAGAAGAATTGATGTGTTCCATAGAAGTTATCAGAAGAGAAAAGAAGAAAAACAAGAAACTACAAGCATAACTGGACAATAAATACGACACTCAAGAACTAGAAAAAATGATCACAATTTTGAAAGTTCAAATAGAAGAAGATAAAATAATTGAAGAAGCACTCAAAGAATGGCTAGAATAAAAAGACAGGATCATTGGAAATTTGAAAGCAGAGATTGTCACATTAAGAAAGTATCTTCAAAACAAAAATATATAGAACAACTCAAAAGTTTTGGATGAAATTAATGGCAGTCAAAAACCTCATCATGACAAGTCCTGACTTGGATACAATCAAACAAAAAATGGATCAAACTCCAAAACAACAGAGAAAGAAACATATCCAAAAAACTATGCAGAAACAATCAAAGGGGATAGGAAGATCTACAAGGAAGATTACAAGGACACTCCTCCACCGAGAAGATTCAAATTTCAGAATTAACAACCGATAGATAGGCCTCGAGAAGAAGAGGAATTCATAAGAGTACCTCCTTTCAAAATATCTTAAACTCCTAGGTATCAAACTATATTTTTTGGTTTATGTTATGCATGTAATAATTATGGACATAAATCTTTGAATTGCAGAGCTAACAACAGGAACATAAACAACTTTGAAATTCATACACAAAAGAGTTATCCAAAAAGGCCTAGTGAAACACATAGAAGAAGTTGCAATAGGTTTGAATATTTGAGCACTGAAGTGGAATGTTACAAATGTAACAACTTTGGAAACATGGAAACAGATTGCAGAATGACAGTCCCTCCTAGAGAACTGAAACAAAATAACAACAGTCACAGACATGAACCTCAGAAAAGGACATGGATAAGAAAACATAATCTGTATAGCAATGAAGAATGCACACTCGCTCTACAAGCTAAGAAGAAGAAACATGGTTGGTATGTTGACAGTGGATGTTCAAAACACATGACAAGTGATAGAGATAGGTTTCTTACATTAAGAAAGGAAAGAGATGGATCAGTCTCCTTTGGAAATGATGAATCAACTAAAATCATTGGAAAAGGCACAGTTAGAATTAAGAACAAGAATACCAAGGAAGAAAATGTTCTACTAGTAGACGATATGAAACATAATATTCTAAGTGTGATTCAAATGTGTGACCAAGGTCATAAAGTTACTTTCGATTCACAAAAGTGCAAGATAAGAAAAGAAGTTTCATGAAAATTGATTGCTACAGCTGCAAGAACTTCAAGAAACATATATGTGTTAAGTGAAATTGGAAATGAAAAGTGTTGTCTAGGAAAGGAAGATGAAAGTTGGCTATGACACAGAAGAATGGGTCACATACAATTTGATAACCTTGTCAAAGTCAACAAAAGAGAAGCAGTTAGAGAAATTCCCCAGATCACAAAACCAACCAACAGTTTATGCAATCATTGTCAACAAGGAAAGAAAACAAAGACCGGGTTCAAATCAAAGGAATATTCAACGACAAGACCACTGGAAATTGTGCATACTAATCTAGTTGGACCAAATACAACAAAGGGTTTAAAAGGTGAGAAATACTTTATGTTATTAGTTGATTATTATACAAGAATGATTGTAGTTTTATTTCTCCATAATAAGTCAGAAGCTTTTGAAAGCTTCAAGATCTACAAGGAAATGGTTGAAAATGAAATGGATTCAAAAATCAAATTCTTGAGATCTGATAATGGAGGGGAGTTCACTTCAAAGTAATTTATGGACTACTGCAACATTTATGGAATAAAAAGACAATTCTTAGTTGCTAGGACACCTCAATAGAATGGAGTTGTTGAAAGAAAGAACAGGAAAGTATAGGAAATGGCTTGAACAAAGCTAATGGATTCCAAATTGACAGATATTTTTTGGACACCGACAATGCATACAATAGTTCACATTCAAAACAGAGTAATGCTCAGATACAACACTAACAAAACTCCCTACTAGCTATGGCAAGGAAGACCAACAAATGTAAAGCACTTCAGATTTTTTGGAAGCAAATGCTCCATCAAAAGAGAAGATGGCAGAATGGAAATTTTGACTCTCGTGTGGACAAAGGAGTACTTGTTGGTTACCCAAGTACAAGGAAATCATACAAGTGTTACAACCTGAGGTTGAACAAAGTTGTGGAAAGCATCAACATAATAATTGATAAAACAAATAGACAAGAATTAAAGGAAGAAGAAAATGAATCAATGGAACAACTTTATGAAGAAGAAACAAAATTTGAAAAAGAAGAGGAAGATGAAGAGGATCCGACAAAAGCAGAAGATAAAGTTCATCAAGTGCCTCCAAAGACACCTAGAAGACAAGTACAAAACAATCATCCTTTAGATCATATTATCGGAAACAAAGATGCAGGAGTTGAGGCTAGAAGAAGAATGCGTTCACCAGGACAAACACACCTAGCACTCTCATCTACGATTGAACCAACCTATTTTGAAGAGGTCAGGAACGATGAATTTTGGAATAAGGCTATGGATGAAGAATTGGATCAAATAGAGAAAAATGACACTTGGTAATTGGTTCCAATACCAAAGGATAAGAATGTGATCGACACAAAGTGGGTATACAAGAATAAATTGAATGAAGATGGACAAGTTACAAGGAACAAAGCTAGATTGGTATGTAAAGGATATGCATAGGTTGAAGGAATAGACTTTTAGCTTATGCATGCTCCAAAAATATTAAAGTGTATCAGATGGACGTAAAATCATCTTTTCTAAATGGGAAACATAAAGAATAATTCTACATTGAACAACCAGAAGGATTTCAGTTGTCAGAGAACACAGATTATGTGTGTAAATTAAAGAAGGCCTTGTATGGTACTCTAGACTGGATAAATATCTACTGTAACACCCTTGTTTCCCCCAACTTATAATTAATCATAAAATAGGATTACCATGCTAAGGCATGTGGACAATGTAAATGTATTATTGTTAAACTACCCATAACTGATTGTTGGGGGGTGAAGCCTTGAAGTACGGGCCACAATATCTTTAGAGGAAATAAATCAGTTAATGAAGAAAGCACCAGTGGTTGAATTATCAACCACCCCCATGAATGGAATCATGGTCTAACTATAGGATGCCATCTCAAAGTACCATAGAGACTTGCAGACCCGAGCTTCCTTCTAATAGAAGGAATGGGACAGTTTGGAAACCTTCCAGAGGAGGGAAGGTAAGTTACATACAAAGACACAACAAGAGAGGATACAAGGGAGATGAGAGCACAAGCTCATAAGGGAGCTGTGCAAACCCAAAGGAAGTGCCTAGAACACAACCTGAAGGACCCAAGTGCAATCTTGATGTTGAGGAAGCATCTGATAAACCTCACAAAGTCATTGTGACAGAGAGAGTTTCTCTGAGAGATGGCGTAAATTCCTTATGCTATAGCGGGAAAATGCCTCTACGGACTACACCGGGGTTCTAAAATGTAGGCAAATATAACCATCTAAAGTCTCCTACTTTTTATCAACTATCCCAACATTACCCCACAATCATACATAAAAGACAAAGTATAGGGATCCGATAGGCATACCTTAAACTCCATGTCCGGTGTCGATCCCTTTACACTTAGTTGTTTCTCGACTGTAGATCTCCTCCCAAGGCTGACCTACATTCACCAAAAGACAAACAAGAAACTACAAGCATGCATTCTATATATGGAATAGTGAGTTAGACATCATAAACAAGAAATGTAAATAAATCATAAAGATTTAAGATGTCATTTGGCAGGACGAAAAAAGTAGTTCTTTATATTAATCTCACAAAACTCATTTACAACATGAGACTAGCATTGCTCCTTGAAATTGGTCCTAGGATCCTCTTCACCATGCACCAACTACTTCCACATATTCTTCTCCTCTTCAGTTCTCTCTAGGGAAATGGAAAGGGTTTGTAAAGGAGGAAGAAGGAATTCTGGCTCAAACTCACAATGTGGTTGCAAAATATTGGGGCAACGGGGGAATATTGAAATGGGCATAGTTTCTATGCTCTTGTGCTTCCACTTGGAGTGGGGCCCCAACACCTTCTTTTATAGGCCAAAAGAGATAGTAACGGTTGGGGTGACTGGATATGGGTGATCAAACAGTTAAGTAACGACCCGGAAACCCATATCCCTTTTCAATTTTCATTTTTTGCGATTTTGTGAGTGTACGCGGGCTGTAGTGGTGAAGCAAGCATGTGTATACAGGCAGTAGTGGTGTAGGGTGCGTACACCTTCAAAACAATGGTTTTTAGAAAAGTTTTTTCAATGATGGCTTGGAAAAGATAGCAAGTAAGGTGGCTTGATGCTAGGTATGCATGTCTAGTGCAATTTAGGGTTATAACAGATGCCCCCTAATGTGTGAGGTCAGAAGAGCATATGATGGTCGAAATACATTACAAATATTCACGAATGTATGGAGTGAGTGAGCCCAGGGACCAGAGTTCAGGTGGGGCCATCTGCAAAATAACAATTTGTATCACCGAGGAGGGCATACCCATGCTCGAAATGAAATGAAATCATGGTTTCCAATCAAATACACTGCATATCCATGTCATATAACTATATAAAGTGTAGCCATGAACAGTACACAACTAATCTACATCTCAAAATCAAAATATATACATGTATAGTATCCATATTCAAGAATCCAAAGACGCCTGATGGCTGGAGATGAGTTCTTCAGAGCTCGAGAAACAAGTTCAAAATATTCAAAACTCAAGTAGGAGTGTAATATCAGTGTACGACTTCACTACCCATAGGTCTTCGAAGGCTCATCAGTAACAAACAAGAGGATCTCGATGATCAAGCAGAGAACTTCATTGATTTCGAACAAGGACTTGATTAGTCTTTCAGGGTGGTCGAGCATGAGGACAAGAGACAAACTGTAGAAGGGCTAACTCAAGCTTAGTAAAAATTCCCTTGGATGAAAGCACGACAAAAGATGAGACTTAGGTAGGATGGCATTGACATAAGTTCACGATGTAGGAGGCAATGTGAACTCTCCATATGTTTGGAAGGATAAACAAATGGAGGAGGACATAGCTCTATGTAGCGAGAATAGCTTCCTAAGGTCATATTGAATCCTAGGGCTTGACGAACAAACAGAAGGATGTGATTTGTCCAAGGGCGACTCATTGTGCTGTCAAAAAAAAGAAAATACTTTTCCCTTCCTCTTTTTGGGGTATATTTGATTTTTTTGTCCTTTTCAATAATTTTGGGAAGCTTGAAAAGGAATAAAAGGATGTTATGTTACAAAGGAGGAATGAGTGTCACAGACATACTAGTTCCAAGCGCAAGGAACAAATTGATCCTCAAAGCAAGGAGACATATGCAAGAAAAGGACACTTGGGAAAAATCCTCCATGGGTCAAGGTGTCAAGACGTAGAGGCAAAGTTCTACAAGGCTTGCGTATAAGGCATGCTTCAGATGGTTCGATTGAGAGAAACATGGAACCGGCATTAGGCCAAATATGCAAGAATGAAAATATGATTAATAAGACACAATGATAATGTCCTTCGAAGTAATTTTAATGATCCCAGAGAAGGTAAGCTCAGCATTTTTTCATTTTTAGAGAGTCTGAAAAAGTGTAAAAGAAGACTCCACGGGGGTACATTTTTCGAATTTAGGCTAGTCCATTCGAAAAAGGGGTAAACTAGCACCGAACATACGTCTATTCAAAATTATTTTAATGAGTGTGAGAAAGACAAGATCACTCAACAATTTTTTCATTTTTAAGGAATCTGAAAAGAGCTTAGCTATGGAATCCGTAAGGGATGTTATTCTGGACCAATTTAACGAGTGTGAAGAAACAAGGTCACTCGACCATCTTTTCAATTTTAGGGAGCCTGAAAAGAGCTTAACTATGGAATCCGTGGGGGTTCCTTTTTCATAAATTTGGTTAAATCTGTACCTGAGAATACTATTCTAGAGAACCAAGGCTCCTAGAGTATAACTTTGTTCGTACATTTGACCATCCAGACTGAAAAAGGGGTAAACTACCTCTGGATGGACATGCCTTCGAATTTTATTTTGATGAGAGTGAAGGGAAACAAGATCGCTCAACACTCTTTTCATGTTTAGAGGGTCTGAAAAGGGATTAAAAGAAGACCAATTGTTTTAGGGAGTCCTGAGGGTGAGGTCAAAAGCGATAATGAATCATGCAAGTGAGGCTCAAACACATAATTAGGAACAACTAAAAAGGACTCCCGAGCCTATAATCATTAACGACAACATGGACACCAAAAATGCAATCAGGATCTTCCTAGGGCATCCATATGAAAGTATGCTCTACCACTAAATTACGACACTTCTAGAGAAGGAGTGAGGGTTCTGTGTCACAACTTGATGGGATCAATCCTATGGCAAAGCGAAAAAGACAATGAGGTGAAGCAAGTGGAGATGGAATCTTATCTTACATGCACAAAGTTGGAAAACGACCTTTTACCAAAAGACCTTTTTTTTTTTTAAATTTGACCCAACTCCCAAAATTTTTCCCAAATACCCAAAGTAACACTTATCATAACATCCCCCGAGAAACTCAAGAACCATATTAAATGATTTTCAAGCTAGAAAAAATGACAAAAGGGTCCAAAAATGACAAAAAGGGGCCAAAAAGTCTATAAATAGAAGATGATAGCTCATTATCACCATTGTAAATTGAGAATTGACAAATAGTAAAAAAACACCCCTTTGTCGAAAGAGTTGATTCCGGGAGCTTCAGTAGACAAAACGAACTTCTGCTTGGACCAAGTAAGTAAAACATAGTCCCTCCTGCATTTCATTCTTCCTTTTTTGCATTTATTTTTGTTTTTTGAGGGGACACTGACCTTTAAAGATGTCAGACCTACGTGTATGTGGGTTGTCCAACCACAGCCTGCGTGTGCACACGGGCAGAAGATAATTTTCCTACGTACACATGCGATTGTCGCCAAAACAACCTACCTACACCCTCAAACAAGTGGAAAAATAAAAAAAAACAAGAGTTAAATCTCCATAACTTTGACATTTTGCAGGATGTATGTTCATTGGAGAGAGAGAGGGAGCACGAGGACATTGTTTTTTTGGTCTCGGAAGACCCTGACGCTATCATTGTTTTATCACAATGTGGGTTGTTAAAATTCTTCCAATGTCTGTTTATGAGGGCACAACCCAGGTTGTTGAATGATTTGATAGATTACTGGCATCCTGACGTAGAGGAATTTATGATCGAGGGGTAGTTGTTGACTCCAACGACTGAATACATTTACTTCCTGATTGGTATCTCAAGGAGAGAGGATCGAATCAACTTTCTTACATTTCCCCTCGGGCCTCACAACATTGAGGAGTCGATTGGACTCAATTGCGAGGCTGGTACTAAGAAAGTAGGTTCTCATGTGCCCATACACAAGATCAACAACCTATCACTGAAAGTGATAGTTATTCTCATTCGGCGGATCACTAGATCCACAGATTTACATCAGGCCTCTTGGGCACACATGCATTGTGCAGTGTAGTGCTTAAATGCACAGATTTTTTATTGGAGCTCAACCATGCTGGATTGCATGAAGAGACAACTAACAGAGTGTGGGATATGGGAGCACCAAAAATTTGGGTTTGGGATTGTTTTATGTTCCTTTTTCTTCGAGAGGGTACCTAGTCTCAGTCCTTGAGAGATGATTTGAGGGCACAAGGCCTCTCTTCAAGAATTATGTAGATGGGCGACGTTGTTTCCGTGACAGAGGGGTGGAGGATCATCGAGGCCTTCGATGATAAGTTTTTTTACTGGTGGTCTCGTCAGATTCCAACTATAGAGGACTACCCCTATGCCGGGATCAACTTTTCTGGAGATCCTGACATGCCTGTACCTCCCAAGAGTGGAGTGAGGAGAGCTAGGTATGGTTGTTTTTCAAAGTTATTTCATTTTGTATATATCAATTTTACGTGTACCAGAGTATCTGACAACTATGTATCTGTTATGTACAGATGTGGGACCAGTGCATCCAGTAGACTTCTTGAGGACTAGTCACGGTCCTCGACCAGAGGTAGGACTAGCTGCATTCGTCGGACCAACAACAACAGGGGGGCCTCTATCCAGAGAGGCTAAGAGAGTATTGAGACGGGTGGAGAGAAACCTCACTACTCTCACTTGTATAGTCCCTATGGTGGAGATCAAGGATCTGCCACCGTCGATGCAACCTCATGTAGTTGGGGTGCCACGGACCTGGGTCCATCTCTTCTGGCATTTGGCAAACGTTGTTGTTTACTATGATAGGGAAAATAGGCCCCACCCTTAGCTAGGCTAGACTACTTACGTGCCAAGAGAACTTTTTGTATATTTTTTAGGGCATAAGCCCCATGAATCTTACTGGACATATTTGTGAGGCACTTGCACCCACCCATGTACTCTAATATTTTTGATATATATATATGCATATTTACATCTTTTTATGTCTTATGGATTACATCTATTTTACAAATGTATTTACATGTGTGTGTGTGTGTGTGTGTGATTTTTCTTACATGTGTGCAATATGCCAATCTAATACATGATTATCTAGAGTATCTGTGATTTGATTCAATCTCCTAGGAACATGGATATATGTAATGTAATCAAAGATTCGTTCTAAGAAACGTACCCTAAGGAACTGTCACTGTAGAGTAGGATCATAAACGTGGTAAACGCCATTTAACTGGGACACAACTAGTTGAGCGTCTAAGTAGACTCGGAGGTGAGAGATACCATGCGATAAAGCATCACCAATAAACTTTAATACTACGTTGTATTCGGCAACATTGTTTGTGGTGTCACCTAAACAGATACCTCCTGAAGATAGCAATTGGCTCTAAGGTGTGAAAATCACCCAAGCTGCGGAAGCAAGCCTCTGAATGTGTCGGATAGTGCCATCCGCAAACCCAACGAACACCTCTAATTCACTTGACATCTTCCACAGTGAAAAATATGACGGAAAAAACGACACGTCCATAAAACCAAAAAGGCAAAAACTAAAAATGTATGAGAACTATACATATGTACAAGAAGTCACCCAAGGAAACCCACCTACGAGTAATACTTCTTGAGGTATAGCCCATTTCTAGGCTCCGCCAAAGCATTTCCCTCAAATTCCACCAAACGATAAGTACCCTTCTTTAGAACCTCCTTCGTGATGAAAGGTTTGAACCACATGGTTTTGAACTTGCCTACCCCCAGGGGATCCTTGTCTTGGTCATAGAATAGGACAAGGTCGACTTCAGAGAAAATTTGAGGATGAACAAACTGATCATATCGACACTTGAATTTTTGTTTGTGAGCCTCGTTAGCCAAGGTTGCATCACGACGCTACTCATCGAGCTTCTCGAGATATAATAAATGTTGTTCAAGCAGTGAAGTGTCTGGCAATAACTATACTACCAAATTTAGAGATGGGATCTGGCACTCTATAGGCAAGACTGCTTCCAGTCCATAAACGAGTTGAAAAGGTGAGAAACTGGTTGCAGTCTTAACAGACGTTCATTAGGCCCATAATGTTGAGTACAACATCAAATGCCAATTTAACTTGGCTGACTTGATTGTTCGTTGTAGAATATTCTTAAGGGATTTATTCATAGCTTCTACCTGACCATTCGCTTATGGGTAGTAGGGTGACGAATGTTCTTGCCTCAACCCAAGATTTGACGTTAACTTAGACATCATTTTATTCTGAAAGTGACTTCCATGGTCAGTGACAATCTCTCTCGGGATGCTGAACCTTGCTATTATCTGGTTAAACAAAAAGAGAGTTGTTGTCTCACCATCATATTTAAACATTAGCATAGCCTTGACCCACTTTTTGAAGTAGTCTACTGCTACAATGATATAATGGTGCCCCCTTGCTGAAGGGGGGTTGCATGTAGGGTAATTAATCCCCCACTTGGTGAAGGGACCAACTGTGATGATGGGAAACATGGGAGTAGGGTGTGCCCTCATCTTCCGAGATAAGATCTGACACAGGTGGCACTTCTTGTCCGATTCAACACAATATTTGATTAATGTCAGCCAAAAGTAACCGGCTCATAGAATCTTTTGGGTTGTTGCCAACCCAGACAGATGACTGCCACATGCTCTAGTGTGGCAATCGTTAAGCACGATTTCCACTTCTTCATGAGTGAGACACCGACGAAGGATGCAATCTACACCTCGACAATACAGAGTGTCCTCGAGTATGAGATAGTTCTTGGCCTGATGGCATATACGAAGACGCTCATCAAGAGAAGCAGAGGTGGGGAACTTCAAAGTCTAGAGATATACTAGTATATCTCCATACCAGGGGTCCAAATACGTGATCAAAAACATGTCTCCTTTAATAGGCAGCCCCTTGGGTATAACATCACCTGATTCGACCGGAAGTTCTGAGATGAATTCCGCAAAGACCAATGAATTTTACGTTTTTACCGAAAAAATATCCAAGTCGAACTCTTGGAGGAAAACTATCCATATACTTATAATTTGGCCGATTACATGTCGTGTCAACACGTATTGAAATATATTCACAACGGTAATAACGGTGGTCTTGTGAAACAATATGTAATGACAAAACTGCTAGACAGCATGAACTGCTGCCAACACAAGTTTTTCAATGTGGGAATAATTGAGTTCCATTCCAACCATGCCTCGGCTCGGGTAATGAATCACGTATTCTGAGAGAAAATCATCCTCCTGAACCAAGACCATGCCGATGGTCGACTCTACCATGGCCAAGTATAATAAGAAATCTTTATTATAATTGGGTGGCCGAAGCAGAGGGGTAGACATGAGGGTGTGTTTCAATGCTTTGAAAGAGCATTGAGCAGCTTCGTCCCAATCAAAAGGAATGCCCTTATTCAGTAAATGCATGAAACCCTTTGTGATCTCAGCATAGTTTGCGATGAAGCGTTGTAAAAAGTTATCTTTTCCCTGTAAACTCTGAAGCTGAGGGATTGTGCATGGAGGAGGAAACTGAAATATCACCTCAACCTTTAGAGGATCAACCATGATCCATGTTGTCGAAACTATGAAACCAAGGAGATGACCCGATGTTATGCAAAAACTGCATTTGTTTGGATTCAAGTGAATCCGTTAGTAGCGACATCGCTCAAAGATAAGTTGGAGGTGTGTGGGGTGATTATCTCTCTTACAAGATTGTGATGCTAAGTCATCAAGATAGGCCTCAACTATGTGTTTGAGATCGTGGAAAGAAAAAGACATGGCCCGCTGAAAATTTGCTCCATCATTTTTCAGACCAAAAGGCATCTTCTGATAAGAAAATGTACCCCACAAACAAATGAAAGCGGTTTTGTGTTGGTCTTCGAGCTTGATCTATATATGATTGTATTCTGAAAAACCATCCATGAAAGAAAAGGCCTTGCAACCTGTGCATTCATCGATTATCTGGTCAATAAATGGTGTGGGGAAATTAGCCTTGGGATAAGCCTTGTTCAAATCACGAAAGTTCGTACATATGCGAATCGTACCTTGTTTTTTGTTGACTAGCACAAGATTTGACACCCATTGAGTCAATTGGATGGGGTAGATGAAACCATCTTTGAGTAGTTTCTCTATTTCAGCCTCAATAGTTGCTTCTTTCCTAGGATTAACTAGGCGAATCTTCTACCAGACCGGCTTGGCATCAGGATAAGTCTTGATTTTATGTTCGACGATTCTTGGATCTATGCCTAGCGTTTCCTTGTAAGACCAGGAAAACATGTCGTGGAATTCTTTAAATAAATCCACGTAGATTCGAATATCCTCGGGGGAGCAGTCCTCTTCGACAAAGATATTCTCCATGATGCCAGGGGTTCTGGAGATATAAATAGGTATCGTTTTAGCAATGGTTTCCATATTTCCATCAGTGTAAACAATGTGCATAGCCAAAGGATTGATAGGACAAGCCTTATCTCCAGTCATAGTCAAAGTGAATTCTCCTACTTCAATTCTTCTTAACTCTGGGAGAAAATAAGATCTGTGATCGAGATCATCACAGGGTCTGTCCGGACTAGTCATTGCCTCAATAATCGTCTCATCTGAGGGAAAGACCAGGTCTAAGGAATCACTATTGGTGAGGTAAACTTGAGCCCAAATAGGCTCGAGAACCAGATATAACTCCTGTGCGGGAGTTAGATCGGGGTCGACGGAAGCTTGCTGGACTATAAAGTATGCAACTTCTGTCATGAAAAAAGGCATGGCCATGCCATAGTGCCCTATCCCTTCTGTCGTAGATGATGGGGAAGGAAGAGTCCATAGATCGTTAAAGTAAGTCGTGCTAAATGAAGAGATTTGAAAGATTTCAACCCTATGTTGGTCGGGGATAGTTGATATGTACTGGACATTGTTGGTCAGAAGCGGGTAATCGAAATTACCCATCAAAGGTGGGCACAAAGCAACCCCTACGTTGACAATGTCGGGTTGAGGGTTATCAATCATCGGGACTGTGGATACCCTCGATGAAGGGTCAGGACGAGAGAAGGATAACTGATCAATGGACATGATCTGACCCTCATGTGGAAACAACAAGACCCATAAAATTGTCGCAACCACTTCTTGCATAACATAGGTCCAAATCCTTCCTAACAAGAGATTGTAGTCAAGAGACACATCGACCACTTCAACCTTGACTCACACGGTCTTCCCCCCTAACTACATGGGGAAAGAGGGGATGATTCCATGTGGTCGAAATGAACGACCGTCAAAAGTTGTAAGAAGAGTAGGTGATAGAGACAAAACAAGTTGGCCAATGGCCTTCCAACATGCCAAGCACATCACGCATGTCAAGGCGCCCACATCAACCACCGTGCCGAAAATGTTCTGGGTAAAAGTTTTTGTGGTGTAAGCTACTAATATCTGAAACACTATGTGGTAAGGAAGATGAGGTTTTAAGTCGATCATATAAAGCATGATTATTCCCGGATTATAAGTCTCAGTAGATCCTAAGGTAGCTAATAGAGCCTTTCTCTAGGAAGGGAAGCTCTAGAGGAACTCCAAAGCAGACATTGCACAAGGGGTTTGAGACAAATCCTCCACCACAGAGTAGTTCTGGGCGGCCCTTGCATTTGGGTTGTGGGAATCTTTCTTAAACACACTTTTGTGGATGCATGTCATTGTTTCGCCCAACGTATTCTCAATCTAGAGAGGAAGAGGTGGGTTTTCATATTCTTTACCCTTCTCCGAGGTGTTTGGAATTCCATAGTCGCATGTCCTAGTTGTTATGTCAATGCTACCTTTCATCATGTACACATTTACGAATGACAGATTACTTGAAGATGGAGGGGGTCCCTAATTGCCCCCTTCTGCGATTGAAGAGGCTTGAGTTAAATTTTTCCCATGTGGAAATGGATTCATTAACACAATAGGCTACTGCTGTGCCAATAACTTATGGGCCTCCACAAGCCGAGGGCACTGGTGAGTCGAATGGTCTTCCATGCAAAGATTACATGGATACTTCGACTTCTTATTTTCTGTGTTTCCCCCGCCAACATTATTGGTAGGTTTATTATCCCCCTTACCCTTCTTTCATTGTTTCTTCTTTTCGACAGGTTGTTGGGTGGCCTTCGGGATTTTTGATTTCACATTGTGTACATCTGACGTTTGAGGTTGGGGCGCAATCGAACTAGTGGTCTGGTTGGCCGCTATCTTCTGTATTGACATTTGTTGCAATTGATTCGATAGTTGATCAACGGGCTTCATTTGCACTGAACCAAAAATACCATCGGCATGTGGTCCAGTTCTTTGTTTGGTCTTGTCAATTATTGATCGTGGTGCATTTGGAAAAACTTCATAAAGTAAACTAGACTGAGAGTAAATCAACTTTAGTTGTTGAGCTCTCATTACCACTTCTTCTTCTTAAAAGACCCCTGAGGTTGCGACGTCTTTAGATAACTGGGATACCAAAGACTTAAGGAACCACTCAATAAGGAATGTTGGTGGGACTGGTACTTTTATCAAACTCTTCTGGTGTCTCCATTCTCGGATGTGATATGAGATATGGTTCGCTTTTGTCTGCTCAAAGTTGGCCAACAATTTGGTGTTAGCGTCGTATCTCAGGAGTAAATTGAAATGGTTTAAAAAATCCATTGCCAATTCGCCGAAGGAAGAGTATCTTGAGTGGTCGAGCTCAATGTACCATTTTGCAACACTCCCGATGAGAGTGTGTTGAAACAAACTCAACTAGACAGAGTCATCTCTCAATGAGTTGGACGATCACCATAAATGGAAGGTGGTCACAAGATCACCTAGATCTCTATTAGGCTTAGCCTCAAACTTTGAAATTTATGAAGGAAACTTGGTCAGCATAGGAGGCCAACGCGGATTGTGACAGATGGGATCCTTTAATAACCTTGTCAAGTCTGGCAAGTGCAGAGTTGCCAAAAATGGTAATTTGGGTTGTTGATTATAGCCAGGGAAAAAGGAGCCTGGAGTTTGGCTGGCACTAGGTAGCCAGGAAAAGTTAGGTTGCTGGCGAAGGTTCTGGTAATAGCCATGATTGTGACTAGCGTATGGATTCTGCACTTCTTGAGACGTCAACGGATGATTCTCATAATGGTATGTAAAGGGTTGGGCTTGCGTCGCATTCCAAGGATTTTGGGAAGAGTTTCCCCCTGCTGATCCGATGGGCATAGGTCTTGATCCTTGCCCGAGGTTCCATTGGCTATGGAAGGGGTTGCCCACGATAGGCATCCCTGACAAGGGAAGTGATCCCTACCACGGATTCCAAATTCCTTTTGAGGAAGGAATTCCTAAGTTTCCTCCCTATGCAAGAATAGTACCCTACATAGGATTTGGTTGTCCATAATCGGGGTTGCTCCCGGTCGAGACGACAGCTTACGAGAAAGAATTGTTACCAAACGTGTCGAACAAAGAGAACGGTGTTGAACCTAATGACATGCTATAAGAAGGAAGTGTTACACATTATTTTGGTCACCCTAATGATGATTTCACAGACATGTGTTCAGGATCCCAACATGACTTTTTGCCTGAGAAAAGAAATTTATTTCCTCCTCTACAAGAATTCTTTTCAAGAAGGGTCCATAGGCTACATGTATTACACAGTTTGGAAATATATGATTTCCGTGAGCTACTCTATAGCTGGCCCGCGGGATTTCCACAGGCTACTATATAGGCAGAGTGCGGCGATGTTCCAAAGCTAAAAGAGGAAAGAGGTTTCACGAAGTTTCTAGAAAGGAGAATCTTCTAGAATGTGAGGTGGAATTTCAATGGTTGCGATCCTGTTGGTTTCTTTGATTTGGTGGGATCATCCTCATCCCTTTAACCACTTCACCTTCTCCTATATAATCACGGGATTCTCATGGAAAATGTTAAGCAATATTAAGCAGAGAACTGATGAAAGAATAAGCTAAAGACTGTGTGAAGAATCTTGTTCCTAAGTGATGCTTGAGACCTCTATTTGTCTATCAAGATTTTGTGGATTATTGTCATGCGAATTTTGGAGCAAGTATATGTGTGTGTTGGAATGAAGGACCACTAAAAGGGAACTTGCAACATCAAGGCAATTCAGTTGTATCTTCTACTTTTCATTAATATTATATGGTGGCATGTCTCTTTCCCATAAAATGATTAGTATTTTATTACATGATTCCTTGATCACATGTTTAGGTTGTTATTGAATTCTACTATTGCTTCTTTCACGTTGGTTGGTTTGTGTTATTGCAGATCTGATTCCATAAGATTACCGGAGTGAAGCAAGGACAACAAAGACATAAGGAAGATGTAATGTCTCCAAGGCTGAGCCCAGTTGTAAATATTGTTTACAAAATGAGTTGTGAAAATGTCTTATAGGCTGGTGAGCCAAGTTTGTATAAGCCGATGGGCTTATGTGATTGTTAGGCCAGAGAGATTAAGGGTTGGAGGCCAAGGGCTTGATTTTGTATCTGTATGTATGTAGCACATTAATAAAATATAAACATCATCGTGTGCCGATATACCATGATGAATGAGTGATGGGGGACTGAGCTTCCACAGAGTGGGCAAGGAATTAGGGGCTGGAAGGTGGGAAAAGGGGCTAAGTGTTGAGCCTAGTGGCTTAAGCCTTGAGAATAATATTTTATTATTATTCCAAAGAACATGTGCATTTTATGTTTTTCTTATCCTAAGTTCCTGGCAAGGGGAAAATGTGCAAAGGGGATGCATGATGATGGAACGCATGCAGTTCCAAGGGTGACAAGTGTCAACCCTGGTGCATGCAAATAAAATGGTCGAGATGAGCCATGAGAGGGGTCCCTCCTCCATTCCACCCGACTGCCTGAGTGTGTACGGAGCTCTAAACAGTAGGACATACCCAAGCTCTGCAAGAATACCTCGTGCATTCCTGAGATCCAGGAAAGCCTGTGTTTGTTTCTGAAAAATCCGTGTACACCCTCTGTTTCTAAGAGTCGAGAAGCATGTGTTCATTTCTGAAAAGCTGGGTTCACCCTCTCCGTTCTGAGCCCTGGAGTCTGTGTCGATCCCTGTAGGAATTTCTTGTCACACAATATGGAAAACCATCACCATGAGACCTTGCCGTCATTGCTGAGCCTGTTTGGGAAGCCCGTGTCTATATTCCTGGTTGGTTGTGGTGGCCCCGCAGAGTTGTACTGCGCGTGGCTTGCTGGCCAGTGTAAGTTGTTATTGAGCCGGTGTATGACCTCTCTCTAGGTGAGGGAGGTGACTGTTGTTGGAAGAGGCAGGTTGTCAGGCCTGTGAGCAACTCTTTCCAGGTGAGAGAGTTTGCTGGGAAGTGGTTTCTTCCAGAGAGTGTCTAGCACCAGCTTTGAGCTCTGAGACTTCCTGATCCGGCCTGTTGTCGATACCCAGAGAGGGAGGTGTAGCACCGATGGATTGTGCTTGTGAAGGTGTATACTCCTGGGCAGAATAGGCATGTGGGGAATGAGAGTCTGGAAGTAGTGGGCGTAAGATGGCATCTTGGGAAGAATCCTTCCAGTCTTTCTGTGTTGTTTTCCCTGTAACCTTAGCCTAGCCTAGGATTCCTTGCCTTGGGGTGGAGCTTAGTCCCAGCTTGGGGGTGACCCACTGCTGAGCTGACAAGCAATGTGGTATAAGGATGGGAGGTTCATGGAAGGCCTGCACGTGGTTGGTGGAATTACCAAGGTTTTCAAAGATAAGTATCAGATGATGTTTTATTCATAATTTTGCATCTCTGTGTAATTATAACTATCATGTATTTTGTTGTGCATATCAATTTAATGTTAATGCTATTGATTGTATATTATAGCAGTTAATAATATGTTTACTTTGAGCTTAAATGTATTTCTTTGCTTAAATGCATGTGGATTATATAATGCCTGTATGAGCTATGTAAAAGTAGCATTACAATTTGGAATCAGGGCGATTAAGCCTTGGTAACAGAAAAGGTGTGTTACAAATTGGTATCAGAGCGATTAAGCTTTGGTAACAGAAAGAAAAGTAGTGTTACAATGCCTGTATGAGCTATGTAAAAGAGCGTTACAATTTGGTATCAAAGCGATTAAGATTTGGTAACAGAAAAAGTAGCGTTACAATTTGGTATTAGAGCGATTAAGCCTTGGTAACAGAAAAGGTGTGTTACAGATTGGTATCAGAGCGATTAAGCTTTGGTAATAGAAAGAAAAGTAATGTTACAATTGGTATTAGAGCCATGGTTTCGACGTTGAGCCTAGATGGGCCAGTTGAGTGGACTTTGGACCAAGAGTTTGAGGAGAAATTGTGTCTGGAGGACCAATTTCGGACCTTTGAATGTTCTTGAGTGTCAAGGAGTCACTTGACCATGTTACAAAGATCGGGAGGTTTAGCGGTATTTTAGAATCCGCAGCCGGTGTGGTATATGGCCACTGGGAGAGAGAGAGAGTTCAACGCATGATGTGTTGGAGCTATAGGATCTGTTTGGGAGGAAAGGAGAACCCTCATGACCGTCAGATCTGGAGAACGTGCGCAGGGCTTAAAACCCTTTTGAGTTGCATAGGAACGTGGAAATCGCGGTATGCGAAATCCCGAAATGATCTACACCGTAGATCATAGGAGAGGAACTTGACCATTGGATCAACTAGATTAATAGGTCGTAATCTCGTTAAGAAATGGACAAATCTGGGTGGCCAGAATTTATGCGCCCAGATCTACGACCAGGGTACCGTTTCGGACCCCCGTCATCATTTTACCTTTAACAAGGTGGGGGGTCCGAAATTGAGCGCGCAGGTTTCGATGGATTAGATTGGGGCACTTAGAACTATGGACAAGATTGGATTTCGGACCCTCTTTGCCTTTCTACCTTTAACACGGGGGGGTCTGGAATGGGAGACTTTGTGTGGGTCCCCCGAAACGCTGAAAGGATCTGTGTCATAGATCTAGGAGAAGTCTAACCGTTGGATTTCACTTTGAATGGACGGGGACACATGGGTGTGTACCATGTGCTAGTGGGTCGGGAAGAAAAGTGAGAGTGGTGGGACATGATGACATCATCGAGGGTGACGTGGACCCTCTGGAACGTGCCATGCCCCACTGCAGTTAAGGGCGACAATTGTGTTGTGGGCCTGGAGAATAAAGTAAATTGGAATTTCAGATTTCAGGGATTGTAGTGACAAGGAGTTGGAAGTCGCTGCATAGTGAACTCTCAGGTACCAAAAACCCGAAGTCCCGAAACCTGAAGTCCCGAATCCATCAGAGACTGAAGAACCGTAACAGGTTTTAAGGGAGACAACCTTCTGTGGGATTGAAGAGCAAGGAAACCAAAATTTGGAAGTCGGGGATTGAAGCGACAAGAGACTTGGAGTCATTGCTTCGTGAACTCCCGAGTACCGAAGACCCGAAAACCAAAGTGTCGAAATCCCAAAATCTCTACCATAGTTGGTGACAACTGTGCTGTGGGCCCAGGGAAAAGAGGTTGGAAGTTCAGGAGTCAGGAGTCAGAGAGGGAAGCGAGTGCGAGAACCTCCAGGGGACCAAAACCCCTAAACCTGAAACCCCGAAATCCCGAAGTCCCAAAATTTTTTAAGGACATAAGAACTGTTGAGGTTTTAACTGTTGGATCCTTGTGGACAAAAACCCCAAAAAAAGAAGTCTCAAAAATTTGCAGAGCCAAAAAGAGTTCAGAAAACTTAGTGAATTTGAAATGTTTTCTTATTCACGCTGGTTAATGATTGATTGTGATTTTGTTAAGGGTTTAAGGCATGACAAACTTCGATTGACTGCACGTTGTGTGTGTAGAGTCCAATGAGTGTCAGGACAGCCAAAAACCGACGCTAAGTATGGAATTGGAAGAGATGCAGATTGCCTCCAAAATAAAGGACGAAAGGGTAGGAAGGAATGTCAACCTGGGAGTCGAAGGATCAAACTCCAATGGGCACGAAAGAGAATTGGATAAGGAAGGGAATATAATGAAAATCATTGAAGGATTGCAGAAATATGCCTAGGCTCACTGAGCTGATAGCCGAAAGCTCATGAGGGTCAAGGATTAGCAGGGTGAATTCAACTTAAAAATGTTGAAGAGCCTGGAAAGAATAGAAAGGAAATTTGAGAAGGGGAGTGACTCAAGCAAGACAGAGAGTCACAGGACCCCTGAGAGGAGAAGAATATCGAGGAGTGGTAGCAGACATCATCGTCGCTCCCCAAAGCATTCTGGTAAGGAAGCACACAGTAGTTCAAGCCCATCTCCTACCAGAAAGCACAGGAGATCTGGGGTGGATGAATTGAAAGGGGAGATGAATAAGATTAAGCCTCCTACATTTGATGGAGAACATAAGAAGGAGAAAGATGTTGAAACATGGTTTCTTGGAATGAGGAAATATTTCCAACTACAGAATTATTCCTCTCATGTAGAAGGAAGAATTGCGATGTATCAATTGAAAGGAAAAGCATCCATGTGGTGGGATCAGTTTGTGCAGGTGCAACACATTAGTGAGAAAGATATCACTTGGAAGGAATTCAAGAGGTATTTCGAGAAGAAATACCTGACTAAAAGATACTATGATAGAAAGATGAAGGAGTTCTTCGAACTCAAGCTAAGCAACATGACCATTGATGAATACTAACGAATTTTCTTGGAACTACTGAAGTATGTTCCATTCATCAAGGATGAGGCTATCAAGATTCAAAGGTATCTGAGTGGACTTCCACCTGCCATTGGTGACAAGATTCAATATGATGATCCTAAGACTATGGAAGAAACCATAAGAAGGGCTAAATGCTTATTGTTAGAAAAACAGGACCGTGGAGCAATAAAATAAAACAAATGCGGAAACAAAACACAGAAGATACACAATACAAGAGAGACACAGATTTATGTGGTTCACCCAGTGTGGGCTACGTCCACCAGAGAAATTGATAGGTCCTTTCTTTATTATTATTCAACAAAATGAAGGGATACAACCTACAGCAAAACCCACTGTAAATTCCTCTTCTTTCTCTCATAGTCTCCTCTCTTAGAATCCAATATTCGCCAACATACATAGTCGAAATACATTTTCCTCATAAAAGAGGGTTGCCTTCTAGGGAAAAAAACCCTAACATAATCTCTATCGTTAGATCTATGACCTTATAATGAACAGTCCAGATTTACAATGAAATT